>BQNB010153616.1:0-15622 GCA_026074375.1 Tanacetum coccineum
TTTGGCGTTTTAAGTCCGTTTTTGGTTATTTTAGCTCGTTTTTAAAGGTACAAGGTATGTGTAATTAAGCACATACCAAGAAGCATCACAGTAAACCATGAAGTTTTCACAACCTTCTGGTAAAGCCAAAATCGGTGCACTACATAATTTTTGCTTCAACGGCTAAAATGCAGCTTTTGTCTTTTCACTCCAATCAAACTTCATGCTCTTTTGACTCAGCTTCGTCACAGGCTTGGCAATTTTTGAGAAACCTTCGATAAATCGTCAGTAATAGCCACCAAGACCTAAAAATTGACGAATCTCTGTCGGGATATTGGGCGATGCCCAATCCTTGATTGACTCAATCTTAGCTGGGTCCACGTAAATGCCTACACTATCAATCACGTGACCGAGAAACTGTACCTTTGAAAGCCAAAATTCGCACTTTGAAAACTTGGCGTACAACTCCTCCTTCTTAAGTAATCTCAAGATTAACCTAAGGTGCTCTTCATGCTTCTTCTTATTCTTGGAGTAGATCAAAATGTCATCGATGAAAACCATCACGAATTTATCCAGATATGGCTTACACACCTGATTCATCAGATCCATGAATACCGCCGGTGCGTTGGTCAGTCCAAACGACATCACTTGAAACACATAGTGACCGTAGTGTGTTCTAAACGCGGTCTTTGGAATGTCTTCCTCCCGAACTCTGAGTTGGTGATAACCAGATCTCAGGTCAATCTTAGAGTAGACTCTTGACCCTTGCAACTGATCAAACAAGTCATCGATTCTCAGAAGTGGGTATCGGTTCTTCATAGTAAGTTTGTTTAGTTCACAGTAGTCGATAGACATCCGAAACAATCCATCTTTCTTTTTGACAAATAAGACCAGGGCTCCCTAGGGTGAGGAACTTGGTCTTATGAACCCTTTGTCAGAAAGTTATTACAGATGAGTGGACAACTCTTGCAGTTCTGATGGTGTTAATCTATACGGGGCGGGCTCGTGCTACAGGTGCAGTACTAGGGACTAAGTCGATTTGGAATTCAACTTTTCAAGTCAGTGGTAATCTAGGCAATTCTTCTGGAAAGACTTCCGGAAAGTCCCGTACGATAGGCACATCCTCAAGTCGCTTCTCCTCTGACTTGTCTTTGGTTTCCTTCTTCGTAACTTGTGCCAGAAAAATTTGGCAACCCTTCTTAATATATTTCTGAGTTTTGGTGCACGATATAATGCTCAACTTCAACTTCTTCTCCTTGCCGCTTCTATCACCTTGGACTATCAAAACTTCATCCCCATAGGGAATCCGCACAATCTTCTCATCACAAACGATTACCGCATGATGGTTCACTAACCAATCCATGCTGATGATGCCGTCAAAACTACCGAGTTCTATGGGCATCAAGTCGATGTTGCATGGATGATTCAGAAATTTCAGTATACAATCTCAAATGATAGTATCAACTCCTATGATCTTCCATTAGCTAGCTTGATAGGGTACTTAATGTCTAAGATAGATGAGATGATGCCACTTAAAGGGCTAAACTCAGCGGATGTGAGGCTTCTATTAGCTAGGTTCTATGTACTTGCAATAATTGCGTCCTTTGCTTTAACTTTAGGTCCATTAGAAGTTTTGTCGGTACGAGAATCTCATAACCTTCATGATTCTAACTGACTAAAATGTATGTTAATTTAAGGAAATCTCCTAGTTCTCTTGGTTATAATCCAATTAGAAGGATAATTTCTTTACGTTCTAGAATATTACAATCTGTAATTACCATGACTAGAGGGAGTAGGATTCGGTCTCTCGGCCAAAGGTATGGTGTTTTTATATTCTAAGGTTGAGGAAAAATCTAGTTAGTTATGGCGCTTACGAATGCAAATACACATGACTCGCGAATACGCACGTAAAATATCAGTAAAAACATGAATAAAATCTCGTTGAAATACATAGAGAAGAGAAAGTAAAATAGAAATAGAAAGTAAGGATAAATTGTCAAAGTTTTATGGTGACTACTCTCAGCACAGCATGGTCCTTCTTAAATTAGACATAGGTAATCAGGCTATGTATAATTAAGGACTAACGATGGAATACTTATTTCGTCAAACTAGTGTTATGTTTAAAAATTTATATGGTATAACAATATGGTTTATAAGGTAGCAAAACAGTTCATAAAGACGAATAAGAAATAATGTATATAACGACACAAGATTATATTGTAAGATCGCGTAAAATAATTTAAGAGGTGATATCGAAATAGTTTACGAGACAATCACGTGATAGTTGACAATGTGATAGTAGGGGTTTATAATCATGGTAACGAATAGTTTACGAGTTGACAACCAAATAGTTTATAAAGTGACAACGAAATAGTTTATAAAAGACCACAAAAAAGTTCATATGGTGACAAAATTGTTTATGGGATAATAGCAAACAGTTTATAAAACGATAGTGAAATGGTTTATAATATGACAATGAAATTGTTTAATGACACGGGAATAGTTTATAAAACGATAGCAGCGAAATGATTTTATAAGATGGTAACGATTTAAGGAGTAGCTTACATAAATAAATAGAGAAATTAAGTGTAACTAGCGGAATCGTCAAGACACCTACATTAATAGGAAATTTAAAACATCCACTCAATACAACAAAATTTATAGAAAAGTACTAATCGAATATAGTCTAAGAAGACTTTGACTTAGGTTACTAGGTAAGGCGGGAAGATCTCTTCTTAAGCATTGGTCTTATCTTTGACGACACTAGAGTTCCCGCGAGCTTTTTCCTTCCAAATCTGGTTCACTCGGTTTTGGTTTCTCAACTTCACGCATTCATCCCTAAAATGTCTCAGCCTTCTACATTCATAGCAAGTGATGGTAGCCTTTGGATTTGCCACATGGGCTCTCTGGTTCATTGCAGAAACGGATGCCTTACAATCCCTAGTCATGTGGCCAAGCCTCTTATAGTTACTACACTTCATAATACACGGCCCAACATGATGCAACTTACACTTGTTGCAGTAAGGTAAATTCCCAGTATAAGCCTTCTTTTCATTGGCTCCAAAAGTGTAAGATCTTGTCACATTTGGTTTCTTGAAGGGTGGATGTTGTGGCACACGGTTATCCTTTAGTTGGTTCTCAAACTTCCTCTTGTTGTTAGCATTCTTTTCTACTGTGGTTTCTTGCCGTATGACCTGATTCATCACGTCGTGAGTTATGCGGATTTTTGTCTCGTAGATCGCAATAGCATCAGTAACTCATTAGGCCACAATCAGGTCAATCTCCGCGGAACTCATTCCTTGTCTTGTTGCTGACATTTTCTTCAAAATCAAAAGAAGTAAAAGAAAGATAAAGTAAGTCACGTTTCTAAAAATGGAATGTTACGAGGTAACGGGGTAATCTTGTGTTCGGATTAATTGGCATGCTTCTAAAAGTTACGAGAAGTAAGAAAAATTGAGAAGTAACAAGATGACGTAGGTGTTTCAACAATATAGGATGGGTGTTCAAAGTCGTCTTCAAAGTCGAATAGCAGGATAATCAGTGGGGTTGGCAGACTGTAACGGGTTTCAAAGTTATGCAAAATGGTATAATGTAAAGTCATGAAAAGTTGTAAATATCATCGTATTATTCACGATGTCTTAGAAGTAAACGAGACCATTGTTACTCACAATTTCTCAAGATAAATTTAGTATTTTATATAGACAATTTCTATAAAAAAGGAAATATGCGTAAGGCAAACGTAAACACAGAGAAAAGATAAACGTGAGATAAACGTAAGCTCATAGCAAAATAAAGCTTCAAGGGAAAAATAAACGCAAAGCAACATATACGCAGGGAAGAGAAGCGCAGGGCAGAGGTAAACCCATATCATAGTAGGCTCAAGGAAAAATGATACTCAAGTATACGCCATAGCAAAAGCACGTATAAGGCACATGTAAAAGCACGTAAGGATCACATACTGGTTATAGACCAGACCTAATTTTTTTACCTAGTTCTCTATAACCTTGGCTCTTGATACCAATCTGTCACACCCCCAAACGGGGCCTGAACGGAATACGTGTCCGGGGGCGTGATGAAGACACGGTCGATAGATATACATCACAACAAGACATACTATAGATACGACCTCTAATGGTACGTTATAGAAGATCCAACAATATCTGGCAATAAATACAAAACTAGTATTAAAGTTTTTACATAGGAATTTTCAGAAGACTATTATGTAGAGAGCAAATATAAAGTTTTAGACAATTGACAACGATGTTAAAGACAGAGCAATAATAACGTTCTTCGTGTACATCGGTCCAATACAAGGCGACCCCATAAAGCAAACAAAACACTCTACCATGATGCTAAGCCCTCTGAAAAAACGTGACTATAAAAATAGTCAACAAGTACAAGTTGTGTAATTTCATAAAGTTTGTAGAATTTGATATAAGAAATGGACCACAAAAACAATTACAAAACGCATGTGACTATTATAACAGATAACAATATCACACTAAAAAGGCATTAAACTTGCACTAAGCTCATGATAAATAACCGAGCTAAATTAATGCGCAAGCAGCCACAATGCTCTTAATAAACATTGCCACTGATGGGTGCCAACAAGGCATTTCACCGTAATCACTCGCCATGAACTTCACGTACGAATGCATCATGCTAAGTATAATCTACTACATGGCACGGGATTAAACGTGTTTCCCAATAAATCATCTTCATAGCGCGTCTATCACACAGCGCTCACTTACCAAACCAACTGATCATAACGTCAACTAACTTCATGATAACTAAGCCAATCTCGAGTTCACTATTACTTAGCTACACAAAAACAAATTAGAAAAAACGTAAAGCATGTTGCCCAATCGTGTTAACCAGAGCGCAAGCATTGTTTCCACACCAACTCTGACTGCGCTGCAATAGTACAAGCACAAGTAAGTAAAAACAAGAGCACGAACTCACCTTAACTGTAGCTAGAGCAAGATATTAAACGAAGTGAATAATGACATAACCTAACAACCTCAACCTACTGACCTAATTCATAGACCCTCGTTTCAGAAACGAGAAAACAAAATATGAGAACATTTTCCAAATTTTAATACGCTTGTAAGCTAAAAGTAGCATCCATAAAGTGTTTGACGCTTCTGGGTTTAATAGTATAATGTTCAATTATGAAAGTATAAAGGTTTATAGTTACGTTGACGCCATGTTTTAGACAAGATTCTATCATGGGAAGGATGCAATTTTAGAAAGTTCCAAGTTTCGAGACGTTAATACCGTCCCCTAATATTCAATGATTCCATTTACTTAGACAACCCGCCTACTGCAGACATAAACGCCTGACATTCACACACACACTAGCGTACGCTAATGAAACTATGCAAAAAGAGTTACTATTTATTTGGAAATGCTTTCACCAGGGGTGTAGCGAATTACTTAAAATTTGTGTTGGACAGGTTCTTAATTGTGTGCGATGTAATTCTCTAGTCGACCTATTATAAGGTTTCGCGCATTGTTTTAATAGCTCAACACATTGTACAGAAACGTGCCACAAAACATCACCTCTTTTAATTTACTATCAACAACCTTCAATAATAGTGTTTCAATTAAAGTCTGAGCAGAATTCTAAAACTTTAATTTACGCCATATACTCGTCGGCCGAGTTAAATCTGCTTTTAATTGATGAGTTATTATATTGAAATCTCATAGCTATTCTGAGCTAACCTGCTCTCTAAAACTACTTAATCATCTCTAACGGAAACACTCTTTTTTATCCAAGACTCCGCCGAGCGAAATCACTCAAAACACATCTACTCGCGTGTCTGATCAGCACTATATTTTGCGAGGACAGACACCGATCATCAAATATTCAATAACTGACTTCACAATATTCCTAAACAAACGTACAACCCCGTTCACGTACTAATCCATTCAACAAAAACCACACGTGAATCTATTCTATTTCCATCATCCACTTTGTTGCAACCACCTAGGTCTCTCATACCTCTCCATATTCAAACATAAGAAACATCACGAACATATAAAAACTTTTACTTAGTTTATAAAAACCCACGTAGTTTTCTTTTTGACAGATACACAACTAACACTAAGGATACAAATAAGACATTGATAAAAAAAAAGAGATATAAAAGTGGAACAACCAACAACATACTTACACAAGAAGAAAGATTCAAGATGAAACACATGATCTAATATGAACACCTAGATCTTTAACCCAATAACAAATCTTGCAAACTCACCTTGTCATAATAAATAAAAACACCCCTAATTATAATCGTGAACAAACCCTTGAACATCAACATAACCAACACTTTTCATCCCTTAGATATAACAATAAATACATCAAGCACTAGAATACTTGGATCTCTGACAGGAAATCAAGAAAAACAACCCTAAGAGGGTGTTTGCTATTTGTGCCGTTAGCATGATGGGAGAAGAGTAGAGTGACAGCGTGAGATTTTTTGTGGTGAAACCCTTTGTGAAAATGTAAAATGAACACAGTATGTGTATACACATGGTACTTGATATAGGAGGAAATCAGGAATTTAGGTCGTCAAGAACTATTGTTGTTAAACCATGCACACAAGGACCCCGTTGGTGACCAACACACACCAAAAGTGTGTGTGGGTGTGGGTTCGGATGCAACAAGCCACAAGGGGGGGGGGTTCAAGTCTTGATCACTAATTAACCAAATTAAATAAAATGCTTAGTGGATTTGTGGTCCTCTATGGGTGAGTGAAGACAAAAGGGTGTAAGGGTCACATGATCATGCATGGAAGATGAATTCAAAGATGTCCCTATCTTGCATGTGATGGTGTTTTCTTTTGAAATTTCAAAATAAAATAAAAGATGCTCTTTGATTTAATTAATTGTGGATGTAGGCGTGTGTTTATAGTAGAGGGAGAGGGGTGAACGAAATTTTTTACTCCTAAACACGAGATATACTATAAGTAAAGTTTACACGAAAAGACTACGGGTTTTCGGGTCTCCATTTGACCTAAAAAGCTAAAACCATACGACGTACGCGAAAAACGTATAAATCACAAACGAAAGTGAACATGACCTCCGTAACACTTTAAAATGATAAAATAATACATATAACACGTAGACTAATCGAAGTCCGAAGCCGAAACACGTTCGATAATGATTTTTAGTTTTACGCGAGACAACTTCTCGAAAAATTGCCAGATTCAAACGTAACGTATAAAAGTCAAAAATAATGATCGGAAAAGTTTAAAATATTGACCTGAAATTTACGGGGTGTGAAAACCAAGACTCAAGACCTCAATGACAAAGCAATCTCCACAAGTCCAAGGAAGCAAGATTCAAAGACCTTGATTCGGGGGACATTGTTAGCCTCAAAATATTGAGTCAGAAATGAAAGCTCGGTCATTTAGTCGGGAATCCTCGGTCTTTATAATATTTATGTTGTAATAGGCTAGAAAGGGTATCAGGCTCGTTTATGTAATCAAATTGTGCAAGTGTTGCGGGCTAAAGCCTAAGTAATCCTGAGCCCGGCCTATGTCAGGAAACCTAGGCATCCAACATAGGAGCCTAAGTATAAATACCTCTTCTCCACACAAGGAGAAGGGTTGGTTGTTCATTTGGTTATAAGACATTCTTTTGTTCAATCCACCATCTCTTTCTCTCTCTACTTTCTCTCTTTAACTTCCTTTTCTTTTCTTCTCATCTTCTTATCTTATTTTCTTATTTTGATTATAGAAGTGAAGTGATATTGGTTACTACAGCAAGCAATTGAGAAACTTGGTGTTGATTGACACTTGAATAGGACAAACATTATTACGATCCATAATATTCACCAGTGGTGTCAATCTTTCACACACAGATTATAGCGATTCTCCTTCTTTTGCTGCAAATTTATTAAACTCGTCCATGAGTCGTGAGTGTCTCACATGACTAGTAACGTCAAAACCAAACATCAACATTTTGATTCGTTCCCACATATCCTTAGCATTTTTACACGCATCCACTGAATTGTTGGTATCATTAGGTATTGCTTGAAGAAGATAACTCATGACTTTCACATCAGCAATGTATTGCTTCTTGTTACCCTCAGTCATTTTGGACAATGGTTCAAGTATCTACTCATTAGTATTGTCTGGATTAGGAATCATTAGCCTTTTATAAGGTCCTTTCTCAATTAAATGACACATTCGATCCCCCTTTTCAAGCTTATTATCTAAAAACCTTATGAACCTACTTTCCCATGGAATATAATTTCCTTTCTCAAGCATTAGAGGTCTTTTATTAGCTCCTTAGTCAGCTAGAGTTTGTTGATTTGAAGTAGACATTTTGTGTCGAATGAATACAATGCAAACTTGGATCGTTTTAAAGATAAAGTCTTATAATCGTGAAATCAACGAGCAATTACAACTTTGTCTTGTATTACAACACCTTAAATGATGTAACCTTGAAGAAACTAAACCTTGATTCGTTATGAAAGTCTAAGTAACAATAAGCTTTTATACGAAAGCTTAATTTTCAAAAAAAATAAAAGATACGAAACCTCTTAAACTGTGTTACGAAACCCAAATTATGAGATACGAAACCTATGAAACATTGTTACGTAACCCAACGATTGCGTTACGAAACCTCTGAAACAGTGTTACGAAACCCAACGACTGTGTTACGAAACCTCTGAAACAGTATTACGAAACCCCAACATGTGTTATGAAACCTCTTCCAATGAGATACGAAACCTTCCAAGATGAAAACTGAATTACGAAACCTTCAATTAGGAAAGTTGTGTTACAAAACCTCTTGTTTACGAAACCAAGTCTTACGAAACCTCAAAAGTATGATGAATTAAAAGAGGTTTGTATACAACTATGATGCATTATATGTAGACATGGCAGCATGAATTTCTTGTAGCCACAGTTATTGAATCATAAATTGTTAATAGCTTACTTAACTGAGCCTCGGTCTTATGTGTGTTTATTTCACTTTCTCAGCCATGATAAAAACTTGATAAATTCGGAGGCGTTTCGCGCTTGGGTTGTCATGACAGTGCTTGATCATAACAACTTATTCTATAGAAAACTTTAACACGACTCGACAGAAAGAAATTCGCTAGCACGAGACAAGGTTCATCGCATGTTGTTCGGTGTTTTTGTAGAACTGATTGCTCCTGCGACCTCAATTTTCTTCTGGAAGATTCCAGGTTAATATGTACAGTCGGTTCTACATAAACACCCGACTGCAAGTTATGAGAGTCATTAGACAACTGAAGTCGGATAATGAAGTCACATGGAAATCAACGGCTGCAAAGTTTAGTATAAGCTTCATGTATTGATAATCTATCGTTTTCTTTTTTATATTTGTAACAATATTATGCTCTTTGATTTTATAGTGATGCTAATCGCGGGTAATTAATAATCTGACAAACACGATTGGTGGTGTTGTTCGCGGCTTATCATCCAAAGAGAACTGGGCAGTCATTTGTCACCACTCGAAATCCCTCTTAGTATAGACTACAATATTATGGAATGTTTTGGTTGTTTACGTTTCTATATGGATACATGATGGCAGGGGCTGTGATATTAATAATGATTACAAGAGGTCTGATGAATTTAAACATGTTCGTTTAAGGTTGTGGTCGTTCGTATCTTGGCGAGGCAAATTATTAAGTTTGCAGCCTTGGCATATGTATCTCCTTCTTTGATTTTAAACCTGTCTGAGCCTCACACCTGATCATGCCTGATTTTAATTCAGTATCAACAATATCAGCTATGACCAGGTACTCGATTTAGATCGACAAAATGTGAAGGTTGTTGATACAATAAGTTGTACCAAAGCAGGGCGCGAAATTGAAGAGAACGTCGTGATAACTAATTTGGTTCAAATTACTTTTCGACGTGATCTCTTTCACTGCCCGTCTCCTTTGTGCATGTGTTTCGTGTCACCGACATCTGCTTTTTGTTGGTCTGAAAACGAAATATTACAAAACGTACATGTAGTGTACAACCGAATTCATTCATTATTGTGGCGGGGCAGCACTAAAAAAATAGTGTTTCCAGCCATGTGTGATTAGCACCTTTTCATCTTTTCATCCGGGTCCGCACTTGCAAATCTGATCCATTAAGTTTAAATATTCGTCTCTATTGACCACCCCTGGCGTTCATGTCAGAAGTCAACAACATCGATACACAAAGTGAAATTATATCTCTTTCGTTGTTGGCTTCTTACTTGGACATATGAATGATCTTTCTAGTTTGCTAAGGGTTTTGGTACTTTCATGTGTGCTTACATGTAGAAAATGACTTCTAATTCGACATACGTGACACTTATAAAACTCTTATCGTATATTCGGATATGACATTGTGCTTCATAAGCAGTTGTCACGCATTTCATCATATGTTCACGCTATTCGAGATCACCTTTTTACATGCGCAAAACATAGGCAATGATGATACAATGACATTTGTGAGATCCTTATTGATAATTATGCGTCAAATCGGCACGTATCTTAGCGGGGCAACACCAAGGAAAAGTGATTGCAGCCATGTTGTGCCGAACAACTTTTCATACGGGTATGCACTTGCAAATCTGAGCCCCTAAAATTTAATATCCATTGACGTAACGGTGTGCTTGATAAACATTGTTTATATCTAATATCCCATCGATTGCGTGTTGCAGCCATGAGGCGGTGATGAATATGAGTAGGTACAATAAAGGAAGCGACCGTCTATAACTTAACTAGGCAACTCGTTGGGTGTGCAACCATGCTAGACATACACTTCTTGCCAATCTGAAGCTCTTATCTGAGCTAGTCATTTTTGTTTTTTGGACATCGATATTTTACCGTTTTTCTAAAATGTGTAAATTGAGACAATTATGAAAATGGGAGCCTGAATGTTAGGTATATTTGTTTTGAACATACACCTTATTGCAACAATTTACCGCTTCATGATGTATACCGATTCTTGAGCAGCTTATCAGCGTCTATAACATCAAACGTGATGCTACGCGCGGATAAGCTGCTCAAGAATAAGATATCGCATCAATAATTAACAATCCCTATATGAGTTTATACCAAAAAATGTTACTGCCAATGTGTGGTTTACAAATCCGCGTGTTGTATGTATTATTTTAAAAACCTTTTAAAAAACAATTTGGTCAATACACATACGCCTTTTTTCTATCTTTCTCAAGGCATCTAATCAGCCAACGGCACAAGCGATCAGCTTCAGTCCTGCAGTATAAAATCTAATAACAAAAAACTGTGTGTTATCGACAAAGATATCATCGTTTTTGAGAACGCGAGTATAACATACGTTGTTTTATTTTGTTATTAGTTCTTCTGCTGCAGGACGTACCCCAATTCTCTTCTCAATTAACTATACGGACGTTTGAGGAATGTACAATGTCGTCTCTTACATTCATGCACGCAAAAGACGTTTATCATCAATAGAATGCGTTCTAGCAAAGAACACTCGGAAGCCGAAGAGAACGTTGTGAAAAATGATTTGGTGCAAATCACTTTACGCCACGTCCTCTTCGGTTTTCCATTGTTCTTTGTAAAAGCCATTCTATTATCACCTAACATCTTCTATGAATTTGTAATAGAAAGGACAACAACTACTTTAACGTGTCAGATTCGGCTTCACAAGAGACTCTTATCACGGATAATGCGTTTCACCAAAGAATGTTGGCAATGAAAGAGAATGACGTGACAAGTAGCAGTAACTCACATTGCTACCGATATGTGGAAGCTCGTTTTTAGATGGTGTGATATTCCTCTTTTTCAAGCTTCTTTTTGGGATTCTTTTAATGATTGGATCATCTCTTGGCATGCTTCTAAAGAGAAAAAACACAGGTTCTATGTTATTACTACTTCGGTTCTTTGGTGGCTTTGGGAGATACGAAAAAATGAGTCACGTTTTAACTTCAACGTTGAGGAAAAGTGATATTATCGATTTAATGTTCGGTTTTCTTCATTTTGTGTGGCTTACAATAGGGACCCTTGACAGTTATCTTGGTAATGACTGGCTTATGTATCCCTTTCGATCGGGTAATGGCAATGGTTAGGCTGCTTTTGGTTTTTCTGGAAGTGGCGTTCAAGTTCGTGGGCTAGGCGTACCTGTCCGCCAAGGTTTTTTCGTTTGGCATCTTCGTCGGTTTTTTTTTTGAGGATGGTGCTTCTATTCATCTTCTTCGAGACTTGTTTGTGGGGTTTTCATCAAAATCATCCGAAGTGAAAACCGGGGCTCGGCCACGGGTGGGGGGTTTTTTTTTGCGAATGAAACACCGGTCCGTCGGCCTTCGTGTAACAGTTTTTTCATCCCTTTGTTTCTCTCGCAGTTAAAGTATCGGGATTTTACCATTTTTTTGATGTTATGTTGTACTTTAAGTTTCTAGCGTCTTGCTAGACTCTTTTTCCGTTAAAAAAAAAACTCACATAGGCTATCTTTTCGAAATCGAAAAAAAAACGAATAACCTCGCGCTCCGGAGTTGAAATCCTCGTTGAAGTTAAAGTATAATACACGGTCGAATTTATGGAGGAAGAATGTTACTAAAAGATATTTTTTTATCCTCCAACTTTAAAGAATATAGTTGAAAATGGCTTTATTGTAGTTTTGTTCGCCTCAGCTAAATGTCTATAACGGTTAAATACGCCCTGGACTGAAAGTAATCGCTTATTTCAGGTACCCATCACGTACATTCCGGGCTAGTATTGTTCCATTTAGGTTTTGAAATATATTAAAATACATTCCCGTGAAAAATGGTCTAAAAATTTTCTGAATAAACAAACCACTTTGTGAAACCCCTACAAACCATACAACTTCTATTTGTAAGTGAGAGTCAAGTTTATAAAGAAGGGTATAAATGGGATTTTTTTTCAGAACGTGAATATGAATTAACCAAAAGTTTAGCACTAAATATGAAGGCCCTACTCTATATAGTAAGGTATAACTATTAAGCATGTGGCACTCTTCAATACGTGAGAGCAACATGTAAACTACAAACTTTAACCACGCCATTTTCTAATTAGTACAACTATTATTACAGCAAGTGCAGAATCATCAATAGCTATCTACACATCCTTTATTATGGGTAATTATGTAAGACTTAAACCATTCCAAAATTGAGTTATGGCATGGGACCTAACAAAAGAGTATTTACGCGACACTTGAAGAAGCAGCTATCTATTGTTTCAGTTAAAATTTATGAGGTGAAACTATATTTGGGAAATACACTTTCAAATTAGGATCTTTCTAGTTTTTCTCTGAAATTATCTCATCTCTTAGAAAATTTGAGGTAAGATATACACTCCTAGCTAGTAAATTGATTGTGATATGTATGTTGTACATTATAATCTCTTTTTGCTTTTAAAAAAACTTTAGATAAACATTGGCCTAATCAATTGCATGAACCTATGATAGAGCACATGTTTGTCAAAACAAATTACTAACAATCTTGTCATGCATATAGATCTAGTTGCACTTTCTAGAGATGATATCGAATTCAACATGTTATTAGTCGTGATGAGTCATCCAACATAAATTAATAATGGTTTAAAAAAGGCTACGAATATAAGGCCATGTATTAACGGTATATAGCCATGATATGTCATACAACATAATTTATGTATGGTTGATAACGGTCGACATAAGGACGACTATACTACTCCAATGTTCAAATTTGTTGTTGTGACGAGTCATTAGGATAATTCTTACGGCTCTCGAAAGATATAGAGACTTCAACGTCGTTGTATTCAAATGCATTTATAGGCGTAACAAGTTGAAAGATATAAGTTATAGTTGCTCACAAACCCTAGGTTCTATGATGCCCTATATTCATTTAAACATCCATGACTAATAGTTAAGATGTCTAAATACATTTCATTAAAACGATATCTTCAATGGTCCAGTACCCATGAACATCTAATTCAACAGAGTTTGAGTGTCAGGGGACCAAACGGATCTTTATCAATGCTTGTTCAGATATTACACCTTATTTAACCATCACTTCCTCGTTCAGTGAAATGTTTAGCCATAACAGTTAACTATAAAAACCTGTGGTACACTTATGTAGTAACATAAGTGATAGTAAATCATGGTTCATCATTCATAAGACCCTTCCGAAACATTGAAAAAAGATCGAGCCATAAGTTCTTTCACCCCAAGTAGAATTGTGCAAGATGCCAATTGCAAATTGCATAAACTAGTGCTAGTAGATCACAACTGTTGATCGTTTTCAAAAAAATGTATATACTCTCTTGAAATGTTACTAGTATCATAAAGACAAAAAAGTTGTATATTGAAAACAAATTAGTAATAGCAACTTGAAAGTGACAAACGTACAACAAAGATATGGTAGGGGCTTGAATCATTCACCCGTAGAGTTGTAGTATAGACTAATAGAGTGGTCTTGGCAAGATTAGGACCTAAAGGGCAGTTAAGCGAAATTTAAAATTAGGGCTTAAAGTGTAATTGTGGGGTACGAGGGGTTTGCCCGTGCTCCGCTGCGGGGCGTTTGCAACCCCCTCTCAGTTGCGGGTCGTTTGCGCATTTAAATTCTCCAATATTATCAATACTCGTAAACAAAACAAACCAAATTGTTGTATTATTGGCAAAACTTATGAAGTAAATAATAACAGGTGAAACTATAAATATACTTGTAAAGGCGAAACTATAGATACTTGTAAAGATATAAATTTCTGTCAATGTACATGCTCTATCAACTTGCTTCAAATGTTTCTGCATTTTTCGGGCCCTTTTTAGCGCAGTCTTGTCTGCAACTATGAATTATGTAGCCCTGACAGTATAGAATCAAGCAGGTAGCAGCACACTTTGAAGATACCCTAACAGAAAAGCATCGAGTGTAGAAAGTGGATGCGGGTTACCTATTTGTCCATCTAGTAGTCTTTGTTTCAGTTAATCAAATGCAATGTACTCCAACCAAAATTTTTTATGTATACTTTCGCCCATGGAACCATTTTGACCCGCCTGTTATTCCAAAAAAAAAATAAGTGCGATGAAGCCAATCAACGGATGGAAAAGTAAGTGTAGATAACATACCTTATTAAACACTTCTTCAACCTCTTGTCCTACGTTTTTCTGAGTCTCCATACTTTGAGGTTCGTGCATTTGCTACTGACATGTACAAAATAATGAGGAAGGAATAAGATACTAAAAATTTAAGCTTACCGGCGAGATCATCTCCATTCTTGTACTCTTCCTGTTGAATCATAATATATTACACCTCAACAATTAAACACATCTTTAAGGTGATCCACACCAAGACTTATAATTTAGAAACTACACAGAAAAAAATGGTACCTGACATATACAGCAAGGTTCAGTGGCTGACCATCTTCCGTCACATATATTTTTTGCTCCATACACTTAGAAATGTTTTCTTCTGTCAATCCAGTGTTCACATTTCTAATTCGCTTTTCTAATGCCAATAGCTCCTTAACACACATTTACAATATCAGTTATGCAAAACAAAGTTATTAAAATACGAATAGATGTTAGCTTATATTTCTTGGTTACCTCATATGACATGGTATCAAGCCACATATCCCTATGTCGATCATGCATATCAGCCATCCCATAGAAAACTGATTGATCTAAGAGCATAACATCCTGCCACACAA
>BQNB010153617.1:2696-15621 GCA_026074375.1 Tanacetum coccineum
TAAGGTAAAACCTTCAACATGACTTTGTCTCCCACTTGAAAGTCTAAAAGCTTACGCCTCACATTGTCTTAACTCTTCTGACGATCACGCGCGGCTTGAATTCTGCTTTTGATTTGTACAATCTTCTCGGTAGTTTCATGAACGATTTCTGGGCCAGTGAGCTGAACATCTCCGACCTCGGCCCAGCAAATAGGTGATCGACACTTGCGACCATAGAGTGCTTCAAATGGTGCAGCCTTGATGCTAGTATGATAACTGTTGTTGTATGCGAACTCTACTAGCGGTAAATGTTTATCCCAACCCTTTCCAAAATCTATTACGCAGGTACGTAACATATCTTCAAGAGTTTGAATGGTCCTCTCGCTTTGTCCATCGTTCTGCGAATTGTAAGCAGTACTCATATCTTAACGAGTACCCAAAGCTTTCTGGAGCGACTGCCAGAAATGCGATGTAAATCTGCTATCACGGTCAGAGATGATAGAGACCGGCACTCCATGCCTTGAGACCACTTCTTTCAAGTAAAGTCTCGTCAATCTCTCCATCGTATCAGTTTCTTTCATTGGCAAAAAGTGAGCAGACTTGGTAAGACGATCAACAATCACCCAAATGGTATCGTAACCACTTGACGTCTTAGGTAGCTTCGTGATAAAATCCATAGTGATTTTCTCCTATTTACATTGGTGTTCAGCCTTGACCTTCGAGCATGTCAAACACTTGTTGACGTAGGTGGTAATATCTGCTTTCTTGTTGAGCCACCAATGCAACTTCTTCAAGTCATGGTACATCTTGTCGGAACCCGGATGGATGGAATACTTCGACTCATGCAAAATCAAGTCCCTTTATCCTCCAAGACGCGATAACCAACTCCGCTTCTCAATACAGGGTGTCCCATCGGAAAGGGTCTCAAAAATCTTTGTTCATGCCATGAAGATTTTCTTCCTTGACATTTTCTTCTTTCATCTCCTCAACTTGTGCGTTTAAAATTTGTATGCGGAGGTTCAAACCAATAGTCATAACTAAGGCTCGAACTTGTAATGGCTTAATCCGTTCCTTTCGACTTAAAGCGCCAGCTATAATAGTTTTCTTACCAAGATGATAACGAATTTGTACTTATGATGGCGTCGCAACTGTTAAGTCCCATGGTATTACGTCGACGTTGAATGCGTGATTTAGTATATTCCTTAATGGCGAGTAAACTTGTTAGTGGATGGTCCTAGGGTGACTAGTGATGCATCTTGACTTTTCGACATAGGATTTAATGTAAGATGATGTCAACTCTAAGTGGTAAGGTTGTGTAAAGGTATACTTAGCTACTATTATTACTAATTCTGTTTCTCATGACAAACACGTTCTATGGATACGCACACAATTTTTTTGCTTTTCAGGGATATAAGTAGAATATTACTTTTGACTAAAGTTTTAAGGTGGCTACTCCCAGCATGACATGGTTCTTCCTAAATTAGACATAGGTGATCAGGCTATGTATAATTGGGGACTCACGATGAAGTGCTCAATTTCGTCAAACTAATGTTATGCATATAGTAGTATCAAATAGTTTTATAATGTGATAATTTAATTCACATAATGGAAACAAGGTGGTTTATAGGGTGACAACAAAATGGTTTGCGAGGTAACCGTAAGATGGTTTATAAGTCAATAGCTAAGTAGCTCATGTAGTGATAGTAAAATAATTTATATGATGAAAACAAAATAGTTCCATAAGGTAAAAACAAATTGATTTGTAAGATGATAGTAACGTGGTTTTTAAGATGATTAGCAAAATAGTACATAAGATATCAAGAAGATAGTTCATAAGATGGTGGAAAGAAAATTGTAAAAATGATAGTAACTTTGTTTATAAAATAATGATGAAATAGCTTTTAGTTTACAAAATAATAGTTGAGTAGTTTATAAGTGATGGTAAATTTGTTATAAGGAAAATAGTTGAATTTGTTAATAGATGGTAGCAAAATAGTTATGAGGTGAAGCAATGTAGTTCGTAAAATAGAAGCAAATTGTTTTATACTGTGATGGTAATTTTTTATGAAAATACTATGAAATAGTTTTTATAAATGTTAGCGATAAGTTTCATAATGTGATGTAAAACAATTTCCATGGAAATAACCAAATATGTTATTAGGTAAAAGCAAATATGATTTATTAATGTAAGAACATAATTTTAAAGTGGTATTTAACTAGAGTATAGTAAAATAGTTTTATAATTGAGGTTTATTAACCCGATAGTAAGAATTAATTTTATTAATGATGGTAAGATAGTTTATTAACGATAGTAAGAATAGTTTATTAACGATAGTGGGAATAGTTTATAAGATGTTAGTTCATTTGACGATAGTAAGATAATGATTAGTAAAATAGTTTATCAATGTGGTAGTGAAATAGTTTTATAATGTAGTTTGTCAAAATGTTTTGGAAACGGATAATAATAGTTTAGGGAGTGGCTTGCATAAATAAATAGAGAGTTAAAGTAAAATTGACAAGGTTTTCATGACACATAAATTTGATAGATAATTTAAATCATCCACACATACAATGAAATTCAAAAGAAAGTACCACACAAATTCCTATAGGAAATAAAGTCTAAGAAAGTTCCTGCTTAGGTTTCACTAGGTAATACGGGAAGGTCTCTCCCTAAACATTAACATTATTTGTCATGGCACTAGAGTCTCCACAAGTTTTTCCTTTCCATTGCTTGTTCACTTGGTTCTGGTTCTTCCTTTCTGGACAACCATTCTTGTAATGTCCTAGCCTTCCACACTCATAACAGGTAACTTCAGCTTCTTGTTTTGCCACTGAGGGCCTCTGCTTTGCTCTCGGGACTCAGGTCCTACAATCTCTAGTTTGATGACCAACCCGCTTGCAATTGCTACATTTTGCAGCACACAGGCCGGTGTGGTAAAACTTGCACTTATTACACAATGGTAGATTTCCAGCAAAGCCTTTCTTGTTGTCTGGCTCGGCAGTGTGTGCTCTAATCACCTTATGCTCTTTGTTTTGTTGTTGGCTAGAGCTTCCACCGTGGTCACCTTCCCACTTCCTCTTGTTGCTAGCATTCTCTGCTACTTTGTCTTTCTGTCGTTCGACCCGGTTCATTAAGTCGCGAGCCACGCGGGTCTTTGCCTCGTAAATAGCAATAGTCTCGATAGCATTAGCCACTCGTTGGGCTACAATTTGCTCGATTTCCGCAAAACTTATCCTTGATTCGTAGTTGTCATTGTTTCCTTAAGATCACAAGAAAAAATAATATATAATGAGATTTCATCCAAGGTAAAATCACGATACTTAATGAGCACAACATATATGTAAAGTGAGACCACGACACGCAAAGGTATAATGATAAAACCAACTGGCATAAATAAATCAACATCATAAAATAGCCTAATCATAACCAACAACGTAGGTTAATACTTAATACATCGTTTTACATGAATAAAAGAGTACAAGCTTTTCATTAACACTATCAACCGAGTACTACTCAAGTTTAGTAGGATACAATCCAAAGGAAGCTACAAATGACGCTAATATATCTGTCTATGGACCAAGGTGCCTCTCAAGATCCTAGAAGTTAGCCTCTATGCCCTGCGCTCGACTCAGTAGCTTAGCCATCTCAAGTCTGTCGGTCACCTGAAACTTTCATAATTCTTTGACTTCCTGTTCAGCATACTCAACTCAAAGTTGTGACCGTATGAACTCGCCTCTCGCAATCCTAAGTGACTCTCGAGTAACCACATTGTGTTGCTCCAATGATCCAGCTCTAGCACGGAGGGTCATCGTCTCCTGTATGGCAGATGTCCAAACTAGCACTCAAAGTCTCTATATTATTCCCCAACTGACTCACAGCTCTGGTGTTGGTGGTGACAAGCTTATTGGTGTGTAAAGGTGATACTTATAATGGTAGTGATGTGGGGCAATCTAGATCATCTTAACGAATAAGGAATGGTAAAAGGATTATGGTTGTGTGAAGTGATGATGTCCAAAGTATGGTGTAATAAAATGGAGAATCTCTATATGGAATTAGTGGATGACAGGTGGATGGTGATGCAGTTCTCCATCGATCACTGGCTACTTTGTAGCCTAGTGGCATCGAGCTACTCTTTTCACGGTCGCCGGTGCAAAGGGTAAGGTCTAGTAGGTAGGGGGACGGAGTAGGTGGAGGTAAACAACTGTTGTCGAAGCATGTCTAGGTGTGGAGTGACTCAACCAACTCACTCGGATCCTCGTCCTGATAGTCCATCACTAGAATTCAGTGGATAGCCATACCAAGCCGGTGTGCGATCCGGTGACGGTGGTGCAGGTCTAATAGGTAAGGTAGTAATTTCATCGTCAGAATTAGATATAATGACAAATGGATCAAATACTTCGGTACGTGGTGTAGTGGTAGGATAAAGTGTGAGACAAGGTGTGGTCATAATGTTGTGATAATCTAGGGTTTTATATAAGCATTGTATATAAGACAAGTGTAGAAATATACACAAGATAGGGTAAGCACGTATATAACTCATGTAAGCAAATAGTGTATGCAAGTAGTGAATGCACATGAAAAGTTTTATGTGATGCAATGTTTGTGAAAACGGTTATAGTCCAGGTAAAAATATATGACCTGGTTCTCTATAACCTTGGCTCTAGATACCAATCTGTAACACCCCTAAAATATGTCGAACGAAATGGTAACTGGGGACATTACTTCATAATACAATAGCACAAGATATAAGAGAATGACCTCTAAATGAGTCATTTGAAAAGTACCCTCGTTGATTTGATTGAAATAAATAAGTTATAACATTTGTCCCAATAGATTGCATCAAAATGAAAGACCTAAAATAGAAAAATGAGGAATGATAGTTTGCATGTATATAGAAATCCATGAATGTATTCTTGAAAAGTTTAGACTCCAATGCACATAAGTACGTCAAGCAACTTATTCACGCTGAAATACATGCTTAAAAGTGGCAACATAAAGTAGGTGATTTATAAGTTATACATATGTAAAATGTGTGACCGCAAAGAATTAATGTGGTGAAATAATGTATCCGATAACACAATCACAAAATGTAATTACTATTACACTAAGGTCATGAAACAGACGCTACAACTATGTATGTGGAGCAATATTGTGCCATAATGTATCCGTGTAGATGTTTAACCCGCAACATCCAAAATCCAATATGGTATACGTTCGTTAGTTTGGTCGTCCGACACTAGTAAGCATGACTTACCCGAACGGGGATGTTAATCCCGAATAGATCTATTTATAACACACTCGCTTACTCCAAGTAATTAACAGTTCATGATACTGGGCATAATGGGTTATCGCTACTTAGGCAACTCGTAACATGTTTAAAAGAGTACTTGCGTCCAAATGTAAAACAAGGCATGTATCTCACCTCGAGATTTGTAAAGTATTGTTAAACAAGTAAAGTGGGGCAATAAACTCACCTCGATGGAATTGATTTCTAGATAAATCAACTAGGAATGTCGTCGTAAAGGACCGGTATGCAACCTATTTAATTATAGGTCGATTTAGAATAACATATGAAAATATAGAACAATGCACTATATTTTATCTTGTTATATCACCACCTAATAGTTTTAGACTTAGCTTATAAATCAAAATAATGATTTCGTTAAGTTACCACGTTTAATACTTTTGCAATGCCAATTTTTACATAGTTTAGTTAATTTATAAAATAATATTTATAAAGTTTAAAATGTGTATACAAATTTTATAAGTGATGCTATATTATTTCCTAAAGTTTTTATAGTCTAAACGGACCGAAGTCCGAAAACACCGTTTTACTATTCATGTCAGGAAAAGTGTGCAGGAAATTTTATATAAAAGTTGTCTAGTTTTAATGAAGATTAACTCACCGACGTATCGTTGTGTGGTGTATAGTTTTATGATTCAAGTTTTAAATTTATATTTTGTCGACTTAACAAAAAACAACACTTTAACGGGCAGTGTACCCGGTCGGTGGTAGATTCGTGGTAAGTAGGGTGTCGAACACTTGAAGCGAGGTTAAATCTCTCAATTTATGTATATTTGTTATCTAATCTAATAATTCTAAATAATCTAAACAAACCTATGCTAATCCTATGTTAGTTCTAATCCTAATTCTAACAGGTAAAAGGGGGGTTTTCAGCCTGAGAGACTGGCACAGGTTTGGTTGGTGACTACAATTAATTCAAGACACTTTAACCCATGCAAGCAAATTAACAGAATATAAAAGAGCGGTCGAGCCTTATGATAGAAAACTGTATTAGCCATCATTGATCCGATTAGAAGTTGGTTTGTTTATTCAGTGCAATGATTACTTATCTCGAAGAGGCATATCATTCTTAGACTTAGGCGGGACTTCATCCTAAGACCTAGACACATTAATTCTGTCATAATTAAAGCATCCGCATAAAGCATCCTTATTTGCTGATTATAATCTATCTTAGGGATTAAAGCAATGGTGATCTTGTTAAACCCTAGCTCATAGAGACTTTACCCACTTACTACTTAATGACAATTTATACACTAGTAGCCCACTTGTCCAACTATCCAATTGAATCAAAACATTATTTGTTTGATTATCAAGATTCACCTACTAGTCAACATGTTCAAGAAACCAAAGGCAATTTCCGTTAACTAGTTAAGCCATAAGTGTATCCTTAGCATGATTTTAGAAGGACAATATTTGTGATCCTATGATTCTATTAGTGTATAGAATTACTATATGGAGAGATATCCTCTGCATCTAATTACTTAGGGTCCATATCACTAGATCACTTTGAATGATATGTCCGCATACAAAAGCCCATAAACAAGTAAAAATTGAATAAACATAAAACAAGCATTACATCCGATAAATTAAGAAATTGAGATATAAACAAAACCAAACATTCAGATCTTCATAATAATGGCTAATACCCGAAGGTATTAGCCTTCAAACATCATAATTAATACAAGAGTAATGGCTTAGCCAAGGTAAACTAACCGAGTTAACGAATGATACCAAAAACTGAACGATTACAAAAGTATAAGAAATTACACGTTGTCTCCTATGGATTGGAATGCGTTGCAAGACCTCTTCTGCTCTTTTTCTCCTCTGAAAATCGACTTTTGTGGTTTAGGTATCGAGAATATGATTTAGCACACTTAAAACTCGTTTTTGAGTTTTCTATTTATAAGGTCTGGAGTCGGTTCGATACGGCGTATCCAATGTCTTGGATACGGCGTATTGGGGTTTCTTAGAGTAGGGACCACGTTTGATATCTTCCAGAATATTCACCTTCTATATCTTCAATACGGCGTATTGGTCTTCTCTGGATACGGCGTATTGATCATGTTTCCTTCGTGGTCTTTGGTGAGTGCAGGCACAGATACGCCGTATCTTCCTTGATGGATACGGCGTATTGGTTGTCAGAACAGTAATCTTCAAAATATCTTCGTTTAAGCTCCAGAATGCGCGCCTTTTGCTAATATTCACCAAGTACTCCATAATTACTGCAATTCTCAAATACAAACGATTAAGTAACAATTATTTGGAATAATTATACAAAATAGGTTAATTACATAGGATAAATGATGATATAAAATAGACGTTATTTGATGTCATCAAAAATCAACAACTTGTGTTTGTTTAAAATTCTGCATCGCTTGCACACTTTGATTTGCCATATCATTTTGATAAGTTTCAGAATGTGGTACCTCAGAGAGAACGTCTGAACCGTAACTTGAGAGATTGGCCATTAGAACTGCTTTTGCAGTAGAGATATCATCACAATCTAAATCATATAAATCTATTCCATCTGATTTGAAGATAGGATTGGTTGTCAGTGAGTAAGCACCTGGGAGTGAATCAACTCTGTCTCTTGTATCTACCAAAATTGCAAGTTATTCTTTACTTAAAGCAATCCCTGCTTCCTGAGCTTGTGCTAGCAGCATCTTCTCTTTGAACCATGCAGAATCGTGTACCTTTGTAGGTTGAGTACACTGCCTTGCTATATGATCATTACCATTTGAAAAATTACCCACATAACTTTTAGTTTGTGGCCCTTGCATATCAACTTGGTTCATTGGATTTGACAAAGTCTCTAGTTGATTATTGGTTAATGGGTAACTTGAGGCAAGTGTGGTATACATGAATGCCATAACTTTGTTGAGGCATTCAAGTGGATCATCAGTTGGAAGAAATGATAGTACAGCAGGCTCTGAATCAAATTAGAGAAGATCTACTGGTGACTATAGAGAAACATCCGGTGCTTGAGATGATTGTGGATGAATCACTTGAGATGCTTGTGGATGAAACACTTGAGATGATTAAGGATGAGTCACTTGATATGCTTGTGGATCAAACATTGATGATTGAGGATGAATCATTTAAGATGCTTGTAGATGATTCACCTGAGATGATTAAGGATGAATCACTTAATATGATTGTGGATGAAACATTGAAGATTGAGGATGAATCACTTGAGATGCTGGTGGATGAAACATTGAAACTTGATAAGTACCACTTGCAGATTGTGATTGCTGATTGTAAATTCTCTCATTCGTGTTAAACATTTTGAAGTAATTGATGTGTGAAATCAAATTCAGGATCTTAAGTAGATTAAGTGATGTTGTTGTGGTTTGTTGATGAAAATCTAGTTCATAGGATTTTACAAGTCTTGATTAAATCGAAAAACACGTGAGTATTTCATAGGATTTTACTAAATCAAGAAGAAACCGTGAAAATAGAATTTGTTGTTGGTGAAATCATTGTTTTGTTGAAGAACTTGAACTTTTGTTAACGATTGATGAGCTAAAACGACGAACGGTTACTACACTTTCAACTTAATATGATTAACGGTTGATTAAAACAGAATCAAGGACTAATGGTGTAATTGAAATCCAAGAAGAGTGCTTAACGGTTGTTAATTAAAGTTGTAGGGACTATCGATGTAATAACGGTTCACTTTGGAGGGCTAACGGTTGAATAATAGGTTTTGAGGACTAACGGTGTAAAGTAGTTTGAACTTTGAGGGTTAATAAACAAGAAAAGGACGAATTGTGAATTGACCTTGAGGTCCAGGGAATGCATGTGTCAAATTCGAATTTTAGTTTAATTAATAAAAAACTTGAACTTGTTTCCCTCCTTTTTTCTTTCATCCTCGTTTAAATGTTGTAAAAGGCAACAAATGTACACTAGTTCTCGCGGACTCGTGTGTTTATGATCGACCAAAACAAAACACACTACGACGATCTACGAAGAATCATGATCGTAATGATTATCATTAAAAGACCCGCGAACACCCGAAAGTCGACACCGAAAAACCCGAAACAACTTGAAACGAACACGTTTTTCCTTTTATACTTATGCATAAATCGCCATGAGGAACCAAGGTATAAATCACCCTCAAGATAGGTATAAATGGGCGTCAATATTTGGTATAAATAGCCCTATGTTCAAACGTATAAATCCCCTTATGTTCAAACATATAAATCGCCCTATGTTCAAACGTATAAATTGCCTTATATGGAAGTGTATAAATCACCCTCTTGACTGCGTATAAATCGCCGTATATGAAAGTGTAAAAATCGCCCTCTTTGACTGCGTATAAATCATGGTATATGAAAGTGTATAAATCACTCTCTTTGATTGCGTGTATAAACCTTCCAATACAAGAAAAAACGTACCTGTCCTTTTTCTTGTCTTTTTTGCAATACCAACAAACCGTGTCCAGATAAGATCAAATAAGCCTAGAATTTAAGCTTGGAAGTAAGAATTTTTACCACGTAATGAGCCACAAAAGAAACTAACAAATAAGCTACAAAGATGTGACCCAATAAGCTACAAGTATAAGACAAGTTTTAAGCTAGTTGTCCTAAGAATAAGCCATGAACAGTTTTCCAAATAAGTTACTAAAACTTTTTCCAATAAGCTAAACTTTTTAGTAGTGAAAAGATTGAAGCTTTTGACACATAAATAAGTTAAAACTCAAAAATAACTAGAAATAAGCTATAGAAGTAAATGACTAAAAAACTACGTTTAAGTTTTGTAATGAAAGTTTATGGCTTTTGGTGATTAGACTTAGTAAAGAACTAATACCCTAGAAAGTAAGCTCGTGACTTGTTTGTGAAAAATAAGCTTGAATAAGATGAATAACCATGAATAAGCTACACAAACTAAACAAGAATAAGCTGGTTAAATAAGCTGTTTGCACCACTTTTGAGCTAAAAAAATGTGACTTATAAGCTAGAAGATTTTAACTATGACACGTAAAAGTTGATGAACAACAAGCCACAATGTAAATGATATAAGCCATAATCTATTAGAACTCCCTTAGCCCGTATACGTTCACAATTTTAATTAACAGCCCAAGAAAATTATTAACCCAACTTTTAGATGCAGTTAAGCTACGAAAGAAGAAAAAAATAAAAAAAATAAGCTGAAGTAAAAGTAAGCCAGAATAAGCTGTGCGAATAAGCTAACAAAAAGCACAACGAAACCACAAAACCACTCAACCCACCCCTTGGCTCTTGATACTAATTGTAGGAAATGGACTTTCACACAAACTATGAACTTAGAGAGAGAAAGCTAGAGAGATATGTGGATGGGAGAATACACCAAAAATACATACATGAATATGAGAGAAATGCATTCAACCAACACCCTCTCCATGTGTGGAGAGGGTTAATATGCTTACACGTCATGAGTTGGGCTGGGCTTTCCTTGGACTTTCTATAAACCGGCCCTATTAGCTTACTAGCTATTGCATGAAATTGTCTAACTATTACAAAGGCTCGTGAGATCGATAATGATCATCACTTCACTAAAAACTAAATTTCTAACACTTCGTGGTTTCTTGTGAAGTGCAGGCACAGATACGCCGTATCTTCCTTGATGGATACGTCATATAGGTAGTCAGAACAATAATCTTTAAATTTCTTCGTTTAAGCTACAAAATGCGTGCCTTTTAGCATATCTTCACTAATTACTCCATAATTACTACAAATAACACCTTTAAGCAATTAAGTACCAATTCGTGCAATAATTATATAAAATGGGTAAGAAACATGGGATAAATGATGTTATAAAAGTGACGTTATTTGATATCATCGGTGTTCTAATTTCATTGACCGTTAGTGTTTTAACTTGTAATTGGTCTTTTTGAAAATTATTTATTTGTTTGGAACACGATTTAATAACATTGATCAAATTGAGGGGTCGGGATGAGCTTTGGGGGTCTTCCATTGGGTAAGAACGAGAAGACAAAACCAAAGAGGTGGGGGTTAACATTCAATTTCGGGTTCTTAACCGTATCATTTGGGAGTGCTCCCGTCATTCGATAATTGATGGCCTTCAAGAACGTGTCAATTTTATTGGCCATCTCGCTTTATTGTTGTTTAAAATTGGCTTCAAGCATAGACAATCTAACATCTTGAGATGCCATAAAATTAGACACCAATCCTTCAAGATTTGATTGATTATTAAAATTTTGATGATTTTTGTTGAAGGGTCGATTTGGAAATGAACCATTTGGTTGAAAACGATTAGGTGGGTTTGTAAAATTGTTTTGAGAATTTTGAGGTTGCCTCCACCTAAGGTTTGGGTGACTTTTCCATGATGAATTATAGGTGTCACCAAGATTGTTTTTCTTGGGTTTGAAAGTGAACCACTTACCTCCCGCTTCATCGGTACGCGAGGAAGCATAATCAACAAAAGCTTTCTCAGGATTTCCCATGCAGTATTGAGTGTCATGGGGACCACTACATATCTCACATGAAGAAGCGATTTTGTTCACTTGAACGGTGGGAGGGGGGTTATGAGCAATATGAGCTTCCATCAAGCATTGCACTTGATTTTCAAGCTCAATGAGACGATGGTCGGATGTACTCGGGATATCTTGAGGCGAAGAAATTGCCTTGACCGGTTTAGCGAAGTCTCTTGGGTCATTCTAACTTTCGTTGTCATAGAGGGTGATGACATCAAATAACATCACATTATTAGCATCATTTATCCCATTTATATTGCTCGTTTTATATTGTTTTGGATTAGATTTGATACTTAATTGCTTTTTGTATGAATCTCAGTTATTATCGAGCGTTTGGCAAAAGATGAAGAAAAGAACGTGTTTTGGAGCATAAATGAAGAAGATCAAGAGAGTATACTAAATCTAAAGAATACGATGTATCATTCTATACGGATACGCTATTTCCCAATACTTAGACAAGATCAAGACCACTGCCTGAATTTGAAGAATACGTTGTATCCACGTCAGCAGATACGCCATATAAGATACTTTGGTCAACATTCTGAGCAAACACGTTTTACAGCCAATACGCCGTATCCAGAAGAGCCGATACGCCGTATTCAGTGGCGGTCAATTAATATTCTAGAATATAATAATCGTGGAGCCCACGCCAAGTAATCCTAATACGCCATATTGGACCCTTCCAATTTGGCGTATCGACCTATTTTTAGAGCCTATAAATAGCAAACCTAAAATTCGGTTTTCAGTATGCATTAGAAGCCTTTAACTATCAAGTATGATCTACAGATAATTTTAAAAGCAAAGAAGGTCCTGCAAGGGCCTCAATTCAAAAGAAAAACTCTTGTAATTTCAATACTACGCTATAAGCGTTCGATTAGCATAACATTTTGTTTATTTTAATCTTTGTCTATGATACTGTGTATTGTTACAATGACTGTGGGGTAATACATATAGGTATTAGCCATGTTTATGATCATTTAATGTTTTGTTTGTTTATATTGATTGTTTACTTATTCGTTGCATGTTGATTATGTTTATCACTTCATATCCGTTTATCACTTGATTACGTGTTTAATCTATCATTCAACTCGATCTGGGATTAGAAATGAAGCGCTGTAACTTAATAGTTATTTGGGCATAGGCTAGAGTCTGGGATAGAACTACA
>BQNB010153619.1:0-10172 GCA_026074375.1 Tanacetum coccineum
GTGATTTTGTCCTGGGATTTTGTGTTTTAAAAATGGCGGGAAAAAAGGTTGGGGGTGAGTGACAGGGTATGGGTTTGCGAACTTGGCAAAAATGGTCCTTGAAGGTTATAACTTTCATTGCACCCATGGTCCTTGTGGTGTTATAACTTTTGGGGACTTGGCAGAAATAGTCCCCAAAGGTTATAACACCTTTTGCACCACTCGTCCTTTGGTTATATAACTTTTTGGACTTGGCAGTTTGGGCCCTTGGAGTATAACTTTTCCGAATTGGTAGTTTAAGCCCTTGCCTTTCATTTTCTCTTTTCCTCTTATAAATATAAGTTTAGGGTTTTGGCAATTTCAACCCTTAAACTTATATTTCTTGACTTTTTGACTTCGGGGTTGACTTAGGTTGACTTTGACTTTGACCAGTTGACTTTTCTGTTGACTTTTTGACTTGATTGACTTTTCGGCTTCGATTTGGCTTTGTCTTTCACAGTCTTTTCCATTCCGAGTCCGGTTTTGTCGTTTTGGCTTTGTTTTTCGTCCTTTTCTTAGTCATCCGTTCCTGCATAATACAATTAGCAAAACAAGCGTATATTTGGCATTTTAAGTCCGATTTTGGTTATTTTAGCTCGTTTTTAAAGGCAAAAGGTATGTGTAATTAAGCACATACCATTGGTATAAAATAAAGGGGCGTTTGGCATAACCTTTTAAGAACATGATTTTTGAATAAAAACAAACACTACTTAACTTTTGTCAAGTTAAAAATAATAAACCTATACTCATCACCATGATATATACTTGACATATAGTTTTTAACAAGCTTAAACTAATTCCATGATTAATAAGGGAGTGTTTGGTTCATGATCTTGGTGTTGAAATATATAACAATATATATTCTTCGACATTGTAGATTAAGTCACAAATAAATTTAGGAACATACGGATCACTTCTTAAGTTCTTGGTCGAAGTAATCCTTGTCCCACATTTGTCATTATACTAAAATTCATTTTATTTAGTATAAAATTTTCTTTTAACACCTTATGTTGTTGATAACTTGTTTAGGTGACAAAATGCCAAGAGCTACTTCCACCGATATATCCCTTACCAAATCCTACATCCCAAAAGTATCCAAAATCCCTGGTATTTCCCCCACAATTGCCAAATTCTACAAATCCATTGAAAATCATAACATTCACGAAGGTCGTGTTGTTGATCAAGTCTACTACAAATCCAACAACATCGAGCATCTCTTCACAAACATTCGCTTCAATTGTCTCTTTAAAATCAATGAACCAATTGTTCCAAGATTCATTCTTGATTTCTATAGTCAAGTCACGGTTCAAACCGATGAATATGGCTATCTTGTCATCTCCTTTATGATTCAACATGAATTCATAACTCTCACTCTTGCCCAATTCGGTCAAATCCTCAAAATTCTTTACAACGGTCAAGTCGTGTTCACCAACGAGTGGGACCTTGGATCTCTTGAGTATTCTTAAGAAACTGAGGGACCATATTCCACCGACCTTCTAACTCCCGACGATATTCGTCGACTTCTTGAATTAGAACGTGTCATGATAGACCGTACCATTAAAAGTCAAACCGTTACCCTCACTTCAAATCAAATCCTCACTAAGGAACTAAGCCCCGACATGAAGCAATGGGAAGAACTCATTCGAGAGAATGTGTTTGGACTAGGAGGACATCGGGACCATCTCCCCGCTTGTCTTTCTCATATGTTGTATTGTGTTGTTGTCGAGGAACAATACAATCTTGCTTACTTCTTTGTTAAACAAATCGAATGTGCTAGAGCAAATCCAACCTCCAATCTTCCATACGGTATGTTCTTGACTCGTCTTTATCGTCATATCATGGAAGTATATCCTCATCTCGACAATGGCATTTATAACACAAGATAATATAAGAACGACCAAAAAGTCGTTTAAAACTGATACATTGGATTTAATAAAGTATGCGTTACAAAAGCCCGAAGCTTTACTTGTTTACTTGTTATTATTACAAAGATTTCCAGCCCATAACAGATATACAAAATGTAATGCGACTAAATCTTTAATGCATGACTTCAAAATATAACCACCAATGTATCCTTCGCACCTCGTGCTTAATGACCTCCTGAAAAACATTTCATTTAAAAACATTAACATAAAGTTGGTGAATTTCATAAGTTTATGTAAATGTATATGCAGGACCGCAAGACTTTCCCAGTGATGATGCAACAGATGCAGACATCACAAAATGCCATTACGTTTGCCTAAGCTCATGACACGGAAGCTTGACATAATTGAATACAATATATAAATATTGCCTGCATTGACCGTGATGATGTTCAACCCATAACATCCAGTATCCGACATGATATACGTTCGTTTCCAGTGATAGCTAGTCACCCGAACGGGGAGGTCAATCCCAAATAGATCTATCTACAATCATTCGCGCTCACTTTCCAGTAATTGACAGTTCATGATTCATGGGCATAGTGGGTTATCGCTACTTAGGCAAAACGTAATCATAATAAAATGTACACTTGCGTCCAATTTGTAAAACATGCATATGTTTCTCACCCTAAAAACTTGTAAATTAATAATTATAAAGCATGGGGCTATGAACTTACCTTGAGTGAGTAAACTGTTAACAAAATATCCCAAGTAAAAATGCGTCACGCTAACGCCCGAATGCAACCTAGTTAATATAGGTCGAATCAGTATTCAAGTACGTTGTCTAACAACAACCATATATAATCCTATATAGTTATCATCGTACTATCGTTCGGGCTATCATAATTTAAGAGGTCATGACATGACGTACGAGGAGTTAGGACACTTTAAATCGTAAATCCAACAACTCGTCAATACGCCATCCGAAGAAGCCTCATTATGAAATTCCCTAGTAATATAGCACTTCGATAACTAATAACATATATATATATATATATAGCTATATCACCATCTATTCGTTTAAGTGAAATCGTAATTATAAAGTAAAAACGTTTATAATTACGCCTTTAGTAAAAATGACATAACTTTGTCGTTTTAAGTCCGTTTCTCGCGTTTCTTACGCCCACGCTTTCGTATTAAGACGAGTGATCATAAAATCACATTTTTAGGTTTTTGAGATTCTATGATGAATAGTGTTTTTACTGTTCATAACAGCTATATAATCGTTTTTATACTTTTAATTAACGTAAAACCCGTTTTTGTCGTATCTTATTCGTTATAGCTCCGTTTTTAGCGATTCTTTCGAACACGTTCTCGTAATTGAAAGTTTTATCATATTATTGATGTTTACAAAGTATAAGTTTCTGCCATGAATAGTAACTTTTTATAAAATTTGTTTTATAAAGTATTTAGCGTCGTAAACTCGTAACTAGCGTATCTTCTTCGTTATAAATCGGATTTTCGAGTTTCTTATCATTTTGGAATCCTAATGAGATGTACTATATTTATAAAACATAAAAGGGATGTTAAGAAATTCGGACCAAAACAGAAAGTTTAAGGTTTTGTGATTTAGACATGTTTTAAGCTTGATTTTAGTACCATTTAGCTTCAACACCTTATTACAACTACTTCACAACATTTCTATCTTATGTTTTACATATATAAAATCCATTAGGTCATACTTTGCTCAAGAATAACCAAGATAACAAGTTTAACATGTTATTTACATCATTTTCATTTGCAACTCATTAAGTAAATCATTAAAACCCTAATTTGCACTTATACATGTTAATACTTAACCAACATGTTAAAACACTTATACATTCCTTTTAACATAATATTATCATCCATATGACATGTAAATAAGTGTACAAAACAATGATCATAAGTAAAAATTCATTTTACATATTCAAAAGTACCCTAAATGGTGATTTAGCTAAATATAACATATGAACACATAAAATCTTAGTTATGAAATGATTAAGCCTTATATATAACCTTGCTTGGATGAGTAGAGAAGAGAATAACAATCACACCCTTGTGATTAACAACCTTGGCTTGAAAATATTAGGTGAAAACCCTAATTTCAACCAAAAACCCTAATCTTGCAATATCTTGTTAAAACCCTTTCAAAGCTTAACCAACCCTTCAATTCTTCTTAGAATACCTTAAGTATGATATGTAAACACTAATATGGTGAAAGAAAATCAAAGTATGGATTGTGTTTGGCAAGGGTTTTGAGCCGTGGGCTCTAGAGAGACAAAGAGAGTGTTTTTGAATTTTTTTGCTAAGGAAATGAAGAGTATGAGTTCTTAACTCACACTTGCATGCATATATATACTACTTGGAGATCATATGAGATATTTTTGATGTCTAGTTGATCATGTGAAAGGTGGCAAAGCTTATGGAAGAAGCTTGAGCTTATTTGATAAGATTTGGCTAGTCATTGATGAGTCATGGTTCAAGTTGCATGCTAGATCTTTTATGAAGATATTTGTGATGTTTCTTGGTCTCATCTTGGCTTTCCTAGTCATTATACACGAAATATATGTATATGTATAAGCTAGATATGTATTTGATCATTTATATAATGTATACTTGTATTATATAAAGTATAATGTAGTATAGACTTAGAAAAATGTATAACTTGTACATTGTAATTTATGATTTGAATTCCTTTATAATGAATATGTATAAAGTGATAAATACTTGAAGTTTTAAATAAACTTTAAGTATTGAGTATAAATTTTGGGTATTGGATGAAGCGTAGATAAGTTAACGTGCTTCCGGGAAGGCTTAAACGTACTTTATCGCGAAACGTAAACACTTAACGTAACCAATAAAAATAAAATATGCAATGTTAATAATTATCCTCTAAATAATCATATAACACTTGCTTGATGTAAACATTTAATTGTTTAATGCCCGTTTACATTGAATGATCATTTTTAGTTTACGCGATTTAGCTTAACGATTACGATTTAATAGCAAACGCGTAAAACCCTAAAAATAAATTGTGAATTACATAACGTCGTACAATGACCTAAAACACGAGGTGTTATAGATTAGTCAGTTGGTCATCTAAGAAACAGAAGAGCACAACCATATCTAGTACAGAAGCTGAATACATAGCCTTATCTGGATGTTGTGCTTAAATTCTTTAGATGAGATCACAACTAACAGACTATGGCCTTGGATTCAGCAAAATTCCTCTGTATTGCGATAACAAAAGTGTTATTTCCTTATGCTGTAACAACGGCCAACATTCAAGATTGAAGCATATCGACGTCAAATATCATTTCATAAAAGAACAAGTGAAAAATGATGTGGTTGAGCTATACTTCGTCAGGACAAACTATCAGTTGGCAGATATTTTTACCAAAGCATTGGGATGAGAAAGACTGGCTGAAGAAGCAGAAGAGTTATGGTGGAATCTCTTCTTGTATCCTATGCATATACAGAAAAAATAAAAACTCAAAAAGATTTTTCATTTTTTATAAAATTTTACAAAAAGAAAATACAAAAATATAAAACCAAAAAATCAAATAGAAAAATATAAAATCAAAAAAATTCCAAAAATATGTCTTTCATGACATGTCTTCTGGAATCGATAATATTTACGGCTTTAGAAATGTCATTTAACAATGACACAAAGCTGTAAATAAAGTTTGAGCAGAAGTTGTAAATGTTTTCAGAACATGTCTTTGGCTTGCAGTTATATCAGACTACAACCCGGTCTTAATTTTAAGGCAAGTATTTCATCAAAAAGAAAAGTTAATCTAACAACAAGAATAAAGTTTCTCAGGCATGATCTACTCAATGATCATGCAAAGGCTTGTGTATACTTTGCTACACAACCTGAGCTTTCTTAAGATAAGTGTACGTGTCAGTGCATTTATCTTTGGAAAATAATAGAAATCTTGTTTTTATTGGTGTTGTAATTCAAAACAAATCACTCATCTCAGTTTCTTATCAGAAAAAGATTTTAGAAGAATTTTCTATCACTCAAACAATGTCTACAGCTCTTTAAATAGAAAACGAGACATTATTTAAGGGGGAGAAAGGTGCTAATAATTCTTTCTAAATGATCTATCAAAATTCATCACGGCATAAACGGAAAAGCTTTTGGCAATAACAGATCATCAATTAAAGGGGAGTTAATGTAATTTTAACTCAGAAGGTCTTTAGATGTCATTTCTTTCAACCTTTAGGGACTAAATGGCAAAATCTAGGAATTAGAGCTTAAGTTAGCAACTTTATGGACTAAATGTGCTTTTTTCTATAAAATATTTAGACTTAGTGTTAAGTTTAAGTGAGAATAGAATCTGTTGCAAACTACAAGGACCATTTTTGCCATTTTCTAAACCCAATCGGGTATACCACTAGGCTCGAAATGTGTAACAACACATTCCTCACAAATACTTCAAACATTTAACTCATTTTTTCCCTCTCTACTCATTTTGCACGATTCAAACTTGAAATCAAAAGTTGTTTGTTAAGCATTAAGGACATTCTAATACATTTCTAATCTCTTAAACAATACTCTTTCAAAAGAAATTAGTCTATTTGATAATGTTGAAAGTGAGATTTGGTCTAATTATTGTTAGGGGTTTTGTTCGTTAGGGTCTCATAAGTACTCGATTGTAACAATTTTCAGTATCTCTAACTAGTTTTAAGTTATAATGATTCGTGTGAACAAGAATCATGTGAAACCTGTGTAGATGAGTAAATGTTTGTAGGTTTAAGTTATATAGCATGTTATGAGCATATTTATGATATTATGGTATGTTGTTAAACACCTAGGATAACATTAGTTGGATTAAATGTGTTATTGGGTGCGGAATAAGCAAACATGATTTTTGGAATGTATGTGTTTGGTATGAATATTCGTTAAATGCTTTATGTCCCTAGAATGATTGTTTTTGTCCCCTAGATGCTTTGTAACATAAATGCTTTGTGTTCTCCCTATGCTCGTGTGCTCGAAATGTTTAAAAGGGCTCGAATGTTGTTTACATCTTGATAAAATTATTTAGGTCATGATTCTTAAATGTTAAGTGTTGCGTGTGGATATAGATGGAAAGACAATATGTGATTAAATGTTGTGTTTGCTTACTTTGAATCTTGCGAAACATGTTGGGCTTAATTGTGCGAAACATGTTTAGGCATACTTGTGCGAAATATGTTTGAGGTTAACTGTGCGAAACATGATTAGGAAAGTTTGTGCGAAATATGTTTGATCTTATCTGTGCGAAATATGATAGGTGTAATAATTGTGCGAAATATGTCATTTTTATGAAAATAAACTCTGCCCAAATTTTCTAAAATCCTGAGAAACATGACTATATTTCTGCATTGACTAGAATTAAGCATGATTGTTATTTATGCATCTAATTGGTTGTTTGACTTTGGTTAATGTTGAATTGATAGTTGACTTTTAGAGTTGACTTTTACCATTGACCAGGATTGACTTTCTTTAATTAGTGTATAAAATGGACTTAATTGCATGAAACCTAATCTCAAACTTCATCTAAAACAATCACAACATTAAGGATAATCAATCTAATCAGTTATATATATATATATGTTGTATATAAACTGTATTGGATAATTCTTAAGCAGAATCATGAGTCAAGAATAAATTCAACAAGCTTCCCGTGATGAAAATCTGGTTCCCACAGCTGACAGAGTCAAGATCAGTAACACCAACATGAGGATTGATTCTACTATGAATCAAAAGGAAGAAACGTACCAAGTCATCCTTGACATCATCAAGAACTCAGCTTGCTATAATGCCTTCCTTGTTACTGCTGATGCATCAGAGATCTACATGCAGCAATTCTGGTTCTCAGTCAAGAAGGTCAAGAAATCATCTTTCTATGAGTTTGATTTAGATGACAAGAAGTGCATAGTATATGTGGAACTATTCAAGAAGATTCTTGATATTTGCTCAAGAGTTCAAGGAGAAGAATTTATGGTACCTCCATCTGAAAAGGAACTACTTACCTTTCTCATTGAACTGGGATACAAGGGTCAACTGAATCATCTTGCAAGCATGTTTGTGGATCACATGCATCAAGCATGGAGAACTTTAGCATCTATCATGATGTGTTTCAAAAGCTTTAAATTAATAAGACTGAAAATACCGGACAATTATATGGAAACACACGGGTAAAAGTATAACCCACGTATACAGTATAATCTTTTTAGGTAAGACCAGGTCGTCCACAGGGATTAGAGTAGTGTACGAATAATCAGAAAGAAAATAGACTTTAACAATTTTGAAAATAACTTTAGTTTTATCAATGATAATAAAGATGACTACTCGGGTAGTTAAGAATAATTTATAAGTGTTGGAAATGATTTGACCTTGAAGATGGGACTTTAATTTATAAAAATGATTTCTCGTCAGAAAATATTTTTATGAATTAACTTGATTAACTTAAGACTTATATTTAGTTAACTAGACCAAATGTGTCACTCAAATAATCCAGTTATTATTATATCAAAGCTTATTTTGTTTATCAATTTACGAAAGTGGATTTCTCAGCACAGACGTTAAAGACCATAGACAAATCTTTAAAACCACATAGATCATAACGGGTCTTTTGACCAATACCGATATGATTATATAATCTAAGTTGATAAGCAAAAATGGATAAGATAAGATATAACAGGTTTGCAACATAAGCTTAAGATTAAAATGATTAAAATCATACCAAACACTTATTCATTATCGTAACTTCACCGAGTAGTCATGAGAGAATTAGCTTCTCATGGCCAAGGAGTTCATAACAAAAGTAGATTTTACATAAACTTCCATTAGATCTTTTTCTTCAAAGGAAAAGGTGTTTCTTGGTGTTTTGGTGAAAGGAGGGAAAGTATGTGTGTGAAATGGGATAGAATGTGAGGAATGATTGTGTTGAAGGATGGTGTGAGAGATGATTAATGAAGAGAGAATGGGATGATTTGAGGATGCAAATTCGTCCTTTATTTATAGGCAAGATTGGGTGCAAAGTCTAGCGCACTTAGGAAAAAGTGCGGTGAACTTTGGGAGTTAATGCAATTACATTTAATGACTTTTACTGGAAGTGCGGCGCACTTGCAACGAGTGCTGGCAGCGTCTTGAGGAGTTATGTAGGAGCATTTATTAGACTTTTATTCTTCATAAACTTCTAGGAGATTGTGCGTCGCACTAATATTATAAGTGCGCAGATGTTTGGCTCTCACCAGGACCCCAAGTGCGGGCGCGCACAATGTGAAGTGCTGGTGGACCCACCTTCTTTGATCTCTATTCTCCGGCTCTCCGCCCTCACTAATACCTCTTTTTTTTTTTTCGCCGCTCCCCGCGCGCCCACCCCCCCTCCTCCCCACCCACACTCAATTTACTTGATTCTATTCTCCCAAAATTTATAGATTCATGAGCTTGGGTCTCTAGAGTCTTTAGGTGAACCTATAAGAAATTCAAGCCTAATTAAGTACCAAAAGTTCACGAGAAATGATAAAATACACATAAATAACGCCATAGAAACATGTATAATTTGGGCATTATCAAATCCCTCCACACTTAGCTTATTGCTTGCCCTCAAGCAATGGAAGCAAAAAAATAAAATCATTTGTTGTGACGTGGAGAAAACTTGAACTTTTAAGAGAGTTTGCATATTATATAACTTTTCAGGCATAGACATATAACATAGCACCTCGCATAGAGATAGTGTTTGATTTAAATTCACTCGCCACTCAGATAGGGTATAAATATGTTTTTGTGAAGAACACTCAATTTGCACAGACATTATAACACCCCGTGTTTTCAAGTCATTGACGACGTCGATAAATCAACTATTTATCTTTTGTATTGTACGTGTTTGCTTTAAATCATAAACGTTAAGTTAAATCGCGTACGCTAAAAATTAGCGTTCAATGTAAACAGGCATCAAACAATTAAGCGTTTACATCAATAGAGTATTAAATAATTATTTTAAGATTAATTATGGTCTTTGTTCATTTTATTTTTATCGGATACGTAAAGTGTATACGTGTCACGATAAATTACGTTTAGGCATACCCGGAACCACGTTAATTAATCTACGCTTCAACAAATACCCACGATTGTACCCAACACTCAAAGTTTTATTAAATTTACCTAAGTTAATATTACTTTACACTTTGTTCATTAGAAAATAAAATAATGCATGAATACTTTCAAGTAAACACCTTTTTATACAAAAATTATAA
>BQNB010153620.1:0-15620 GCA_026074375.1 Tanacetum coccineum
ATTTCCCTTTTCTCTCTATAATGAATAAATTCATTTTCCACTTTACTCGGCCTCCGGATCGTTGTTCATAAGGTGAATCTATACTAACAGAAAGTTTCTATTTTAGGTAATTTTTTAGTTTCAAATCGTTAATACCGTCCCCTATATGTATCAAGTTTCCATATTTTCAAAACGCACTTACTAGCCTTAATCGCTTAACTTCTATGTCCGTTTTGCTAAATTTTTACCAAACTTACTATTTTTAGTAACTTTAACGCTTTTCCTAAAATATGTTAACGACGTCTTTAAATGATACTCCCTCCGTCCCACTTTTATTGTCCTCATCTGACTTTTTAAAGTATTTCTTTTGCAACTTTGATCTTTAATATTTTTGTTCGTGTTATAAAATACTTGATGCAAAATATATGGATGTATTGGTTTTTAAATATATTTTCATTGGTATAATTTTCATGAAGTATTATATAATACAAACAAAAATATTAAAGATCAAAGTTGATAAAAATTGACTTCAAAAAGTCAAATGAGGACAATAAAAGTATGACGAAGGGAGTATTAATCAATAGGTATGTGTTACTATATGTTTCGATAGTGTTTAGAAAGTCCAAAAATGTCCGAAAGTGTCCAAAAACTCATTTTACTATTCACATCAGCACACTATTTATCCGGTTTTGTCAAAAAATGTTTCAAGTTTCATTTGGCTATAATTTGGTTGTTTTAAATCCAATTTTAATGTGCGATATATGAAAAACTATCTATTCAAAACGAGCTCACCAAAAAGTACTTTTACGCCTAATAAAAATTTTTTTAGGTCGACCAAAACCCCAAAACAAATTCGGGACAACAAGCACCATTTGTCAAAAACGCAACCAAAATCCATCCAAACTTCACAATAGTGCCTAATCTGGCATAATCTCCATTCACAACTAATCCACAACAAAACCACACCTAAATCTAACCTAATCCTTTCATTTCTATTGTTGCAACACTCATCAACTCTCATCTCACCAAGAACATAAATTTAACTAGTAAAATAAAGTAGTATCTGATAAATGCTTAATTGTATATATTAAATACCCGGGATTTTGCCAAATAAAAGCCAAGAAAATGCCAAAAGAATAGAAAGAAGAACATAAGGAAAACCACAAGGAAAGATTCAAGATACTTACAAGAATGAAGAACAAGTAGTGAAATCACAAGATCTATATCCCAAAATAATAGATCTAGAAAAACCCCAAATAATAACCAAACCCTAATTTGTAGATCTTGAAAATACTTGAAATCAAATGAAACCCTTCTTGGAATGACCTTAGATCTTGATAAAATAAAGTATGGAATGTGTGAATCTTCGTAGAAATCAAAAGTATAGACTGTGTTAGTGTGTGTCGTGGGCTAGGAGAGCAAGAGAGGGAGAGAATATATTTTTGGTGAGGCAAGGAATGTATGAAATGACCTAAGTCTTGCAAAGTGAGGTTTATATAGTGTGTGAACTAGGGTTTAGGATATTTTTGAACTAAAAAAAAAAAAAGGAATTGGTACTAGCAAAAAGAGTGAAACCAATGGAGTCATTGTGGTTCGTCCGATGGAGGCCAAGGAGGGGGGAGTTCAAGCAAAGCAACTAGCCATGGTTCCATGTTTAATTCAAATTCCATAGTGCTATAGTGGTCCAAGGGTATACATGTGAAGTGTAAGAGCCTTTGGCTTGTAGTGAGGATAAAACAAGCATGTCACTATCCCTTCTTAATGCATGCATGTGATGGTGTTTTGTCTTGAAAATTCAAAAGATGCTCTTGATTTATTTAAGTGTGTGTATGCGTGTGTTTTGAGTATAGGGGGAGGGATGAACGAAATTTTTGGCTTAACAATATGAGATGGACGATAACTAAAGTTTACACGAAAAGATTTCGAGTTTTCGGGGTTCCGTTAGGTCAAAAACGCGAAAAACGCAATTTAGACAATAAAGCGTAAAAATAAATATCGGGAGTGATCGTAAACTACAAAACACTTAGTAAAGATAAAATAACGTTTTTCAGATTTACGCGGGTTTACTTCCCGGTAAACCGCCAGATTCAAACGTAACGTATAAAAGTCAAAAATAATTGTCGGAAAAGTTTAAAATATTGACCTGAAAATCTCGGGGTGTGACATTCTTCCCCCGTTAAAGAAGCTTTGTCCTCAAAGCTTAAGACGTGGACGAAGGGTTAACGAAAAGATGAGGGTACTTTTTCTTCATTTGGTCCTCGCGCTCCCAAGTAAACTCGGGCCCTCGTCTCGAATTCCATCGGACCTTCACGATTGGAATGCGGCTTTGCTTCAGCCGTTTAACTTCTCGATCCATAATTTCAACTGGTTCTTCAATGAAATGGAGCTTGTCATCAATCTGGATCTCATCCAACGGAATAGCTAGGGGTTCGTCTACGAAACACTTCTTCAGATTGGAAACATGAAAAGTACTATGAACTCGGCTTAACTGCTCTGGGAGTTCAAGTCGATAAGCAAGCATTCCCACTTTAGCAATAATCCTGAAAGGTCCTATATAACGAGGGTTCAGCTTCCCCCATTTTCCGAAACGTATCACCCCTTTCCATGGCGACACTTTCAACATGACCTTGTCTCCAACCTCAAATTCTAATGGCTTACGCCTCCTATCGGCATAGCTCTTCTGTCTATCTCGTGCAGCTTGAATTCACTTTTTGATCTGAATGATCTTCTTAGTTGTTTCATGAACAATTTCTGGACCGATGAGCTGAGCGTCTCCAACCTCAGCCCAACAAATAGGCGATCGACATTTTTAGCCGTAGAGAGCTTCAAACGGTGCAGCCTTAATACTAGTGTGATAAATGTTGTTGTAAGAAAACTCCACCAAAGGTAGGTGTCTATCCCAACCTTTCCCAAAATCCATCACATAAGCACGTATCATGTCCTCTAAGGTTTGGATGGTTCTCTTACTCTGACTATCAGTTTGTGGATGGTAAGCCGTACTCATATCCAATTGAGTACCTAGGGCTTCATTCAATGATTTCCAAAAATGAGAGGTAAACTTACTGTCTCGATCAGCAATAATCAAAACTGGCACTCCATGCTTCGAGACTACTTCCTTCAACTATTGTCTTGTCAACTTCTTCATTGAGTCGGTTTCCTTTATTGGTAAGAAATGAGCAGACTTTGTGAGTCGGTCTACAATTACCCAAATTATATCTTAACCAGTTTATGTTTTTGGTAACTTAGTTACGAAATTCATAGTAATGTTCTCCCACTTCCATACTGGGATCACGGGTTGAACCAACAAACCGAATGGTTTTTGGTATTCGGCCTTGACTTTGGCACAGGTCAAACATTTACTGACATAGGTGGCAAATCTCAAATAAAGGGGGCCTTCATATTTCGGCCACCAATAAACAGTTCTTAAATCTTGGTACATCTTGTCCGATCCAGGATGTACTGAATACTTTGACTTATGTGATTTATTCATAATCAACTCTTTTAAGTCACCAAAACAGGGTATCCAACTTCTCTCATTCAAGCATACCGTTCCATCAGTACGTTGCTCTAGCTTCTTAATCATACCACACAAAATATTAGTTTATAATTCTCTCTTTCTGCCTAAACTGTGCTTCTAAGATCTACACAGGGAGGTTTAAACCAATCGTCAAAACTAAAGCTCGAACTCGTAGTGACTTATTCTATTCCTTTCGGCTCAAGGCATCTGCCACCACATTCGCTTTTCCTGGATGATAACGAATCTCACAGTCGTAATCACTCAACAGCTCTAACCATTTACGTTGTCTCATGTTCAACTCTTTCTGATCTAGAATATGTTGCAAACTCTTATGATCAGTGAACATAACGTATTTCGTGCCGTACAAATAATGTCTTCACATTTTGAGAGCAAACACTACAGCTCTTATCTATATAGTCCATGTGTTTGTGTAATTCTTTCTCTTGAATCTTAAGTTGGTTGTGACGCGTAGGGGGGGGGGGCGGGGGGGGGGGGGGGGGGGGGGGGGGGGGGGGGGGGGGTGGGGGGGCTATGACTTCTCCCTTTGCAATCAAAACTACGCCTTAATCCTTTAGAGATAAGCATCACAGTAAACCATGAAGTTTTCACTACCTTCGGGTAAAGCCAAAATCGGTGCACTACATAACTTCTGCTTTAACAGTTGAAATGCAGCTTCTGCCTTTTCACTCCAATCAAACTTCACGTTCTTTTGAGTCTGCTTCATCATAGGCTCGGCAATTTTGAGAACCTTTGATAAATCATCGGTAATAGCCCGCACGACCTAGAATTGAATGAATCTCTGTCGGAGTCTTGGGCGATGCCAATCCTTGATTGACTCAATCTTAGTTGGGTCCACTTGAATGCCTTCACTATCAATCATGTGACCAGATATGTTACCTTCGCGGCACAATTCACACTCAAAAACTGCGTACAATTCCTTTTCTTAATGCAACTCCAGGTTTAACTTATGGTGTTTTTTTATGCGTGCTCTTCATTCGCTCTTGGTGTAAGATACAGTTGTCATCAATAAAAATGATCATGTTTTATACTGGTATGGTGGCACAACATGATTCATCAGATAACTTGAATTCCGTCGGTGCGTTGGTCGTCCAAACGACATTCACTTGAAATCATAGTGATCGTAGCGTATCTATTACGTGGTCTTTGAATGTCTTACTCTCCGTACTCAGTGTTGTGGTGTTAATCATTATCTCAAGTCGATCTTAGAGTAGACTTTTGATCCTTGCAACTGATCAAACAGGTCATCGATTCTCGAAGTGGATATCGATTCTTCACAGCAAGCTTGTTCAGCCTCCTCGGGTAATCGATAACATCTGGAAAAGATCTTTTCGTCTTTTTGACAAACAGACGGGCTCCCAAATGTGATCGAACTCGATCTTATAAATCCCTGTCAGCCGAAAGGTTCTTGTAGATGCTGAGTAGACAACTATTGCAGTTCCAACGGTGCTAATCTATACGGGGGGCGCCACAGGTGCAGCACCAGGGACCAAGTCAATTTGAAATTCAACTTGTCGCGTAGGCGGTAATCTAGGCAAGTCTTCTGGAAAAACCTCCGAAAAGTCCCATACAGTCAACACATCCTCAAGTCGCTTCTCCTCTGACTCGTTATCGATTTCCTTCTTCATCACTTGTGCTAGAAAAATTGGGCAACTGATTTATATATTTTTGTGTCTTTTGTGCACGGATTTATAAGCTCAACTTCGTCTTCTCTCCTTTGCCATCTCTATCACCTTAAACTATCAAAACTTCATCTCCATAGGGAATTCGCACGATCTTTTCATCACACACAATCACCGCATGATGGTTTGCTAACCAATCCATGCTGATGATGATGTCAAAACTACCAAGTTCTATTGGCATTAGGTCAATATTGAATAGATGGCCTAATAATCCTAACGTATAGCCTCTAAGTATGGTATTAGTTTTAGAAATTCTCCTGTCGGCTAATTCGACAGAATAGCTAACGTCTAAAGTATCTGGGGTTATATCAAGCAAAGTACTAAAAGTAGTCGACACAAAACTTCGATCGACACCCGAATCAAAAATCATAGAAGCATAATGGTTATTAAGAAGAAACGTACCCTTAACGACATTGGAATCGGGGTTAGCGTCTCCTCCACCTAACACATAAGCTTTTACTCTTGCTTTACCAACACCATTTTTTTCCCAGCTTTGTTTCTACAGTTTTGATCTTTCAGCTTTGAGCAATCACTCCTGAAGTGTCTTTACCTTCCACACTCGAAACAAGTTAAAAACTCTTTGATTTACTATTTGACCTCTCTAGGTAGAAGTAGTGGAATTTATGACATTACAATCCCGGGTCAAATATCCAACCTTGTTTCACTTCCCATATCTCACTGTGAAGGGCCTTCATGGTAAAGCTTACACTTGTTACAGAGAGGCAACGGTACATTATATGGTTTTCTCTCATTATTGCCAGCCGTGTAGGCTCTCGCCACATTTGGACCTCTAACATTCTATCTTTTGAATGGTGGCTAATGTCCATGGTTGTCTCTCTAATTGATCTCCAATCTTCGTTTGTTCTCAGCATTCTTCACAACATATCCTTTCAGCTTTTGGTCCATTAAGTTGTTAGCAATTCGAACGGCATCTTGAAGTTTTATAGGTTTAGCAGCAATTACATTCCCTTGGATGTTATCGGGGAGTCCACAAATGAATTTCTCAACCCGATCCTCCTCCTTGGGGACCATCTTGGTGCACATCATAGTCAACTCTTGAAATCTCTGTATAAGCAGCCAAATCATTGTTCTTCATGGTCAAATTCCAAAGTTTAGATTCCATCTTTTGAATTTCATTTCTTGGGCAGTACACTTCAACCATTAACTTCATGAGCTCTCTCCATGACATGGCGAAGGCAGCCTCAGTCCCAATAGTCCTCTTATGTGAGTTCCACCAAGGTAGTGCACTGTTTAACAGTGTGAAAGTAGCATACTTGACTTGGTATTTCTCTGGACAATTGCTGATATGGAAAACTGTTTCCATTTTCTCAAACCACCTTATCAACCTGACAACTCCTTCCGTTCCCTTAAAGCTGAGTGCTTGACACTTCATGAAATCCTGGTATGTACATTCTTTAGCAACAGGTCTATCGCCTCTACTATTCTCATTTCCATCATTTCCATTTCCACCATCACTGCTATTTTAGCTTTGATTCTCAGCCTCGAGAGCGTTAGCAGCACGGGCTTCCTTATGAGCAGCCAATGCTTCTTCCATACGTCGGTTAACGAGTTCTTTGATTGCTTCAGGGGTCATACCGGAGCGAGTGATAGTCATTGTTCTACGTCACAAGTGAGTTCTTTGATTGCTTCAGGGGTCATACCAGAGCGAGTGATAATCATTGTTCTATGTCACAAGACATAACGCACGATGAGATTCGATACGAGATATAGCCATTATAAATGGGAAATAGGGTTTATATAAAAAATACAATAGAACATGTTGTTAAACCACGATCTAGCCATCTAGGATACAATAACAATGATTGTAACAAACACGCAGCGGAATAATAATTATGAACCACTATCATTGTTATGACAATGGTATTTCTTATTAATATACTAATATACTATATACTATTCGACTTTAATCAGTGACTTATGAATCTTTACATAAAACTAATATGCATCATTGATGATTCATGATCTTCTATGGCTAACTACTATTTACACGACACCACGCTCTATGCCGTTTCTAGACTCTCATTGGGAGAAGTTACTATGAAGATGATCAATACTAGACGCTACCCTCTTTAATATATAGAGGGGTTAGGGTTTACAAGTCCAAGATAAGTATAAAATAATTTTAGGAAAGTTTAAATAATCAATTATAAATTCTATTTGACTTTATTTAACACAGTCTTCAATCATCATAAAACTATTTGACCAGTCTCAATCTGCATTAATTGTTGATCTTTATTTTTAGCTAAGAATTTAAATTACGGTTTGACTTATCTTCATGGCCTCAATAAGCATTAATGTTTTTCCTGCTTTAGTCTTGTAGTCCTCCATCTTTAATTTGTTTGGTCATTAATCAACTCAAAGTATAATTCCCAAACATGTCTTAGCCCACAACCGTAATAACAATAAGAGATACGCGAGCGAATCAAAACAGCGTTTCATTTCCCGAATATAAGCTAATTCGGTTACAACCAAACCCAATATAGGTTACATGATTTTGATTATTTCTCCTGCTAACATCTAGACCTAACATCAGTCTAATGTCCTCTAAGATCATGGTACTTTCTAATCTAAGGGCGAAATCCCAAATGTCTTCATACATACGACTCCAACCTCCTTAAGTCATCCTCCGAGTATCTCATGATCCCTACAAACCTGGACAAACTCCTCCTATGTAAGTGCCATGTGCACAAAGTTACTATCAATCTGATATCTCTCTTTATACTCAATCATCGCTCGAAACCTTGAGGTACTCCAGTCTTCCAAACTCCTATTATGTCTTAACCAAACTAGCTCCCACTCTCCAATAGGTACCATCATAATGTCTCTAACTGTCTCTGAGTGGTCTCCATTAATTTGTAATCTATCAATTTGAACCTTAACGTGTGTGGAACTATATCATAAGAGTATCTCAAAAAGATCTAGTATACCTCCTTGAAAGATGACTCAAAAAAACTAATAAACCTATGGATCTACAAGATCTCTCTCGTTTTTCGTTGTCTTCTGCACTAGCCTCTACCTCAAACTCTTCCTCATCCTTCTTAACATCACTAACAACAATCTTAAATCCCATACCTATACCATCCTCAGGGTAAGCTACAACTCCTTTCTGAATACCGTAATATCTACAACAGCTCTTGCTCAGCAGTATTCCACCCTCTATATGCTTCCTCTTTGTATCCTCTGATGAGTATGAATCTCTAAAACTCTTGCGATTGGTGTGGTAAAGATTGTAGGTGCCAGCTTACCGACCGGCTATATCAATGAGTGTAGGGGGCTATCGACTCGAACATGAGTGTAGGTGATTGTACGAAGAGTATGGGACCTACATCATCTTGTGAGGATGGCCTTAAAAAGAGTTGAAATGAATCATATGACCTCTCAGAAGATAAACCTAAAGATGACTCTGATGTAGTCGGTGGGTAAGGGGTAGACAATGGTGCAGACCTCCAACGTCTAAAAGCCTCACTATGTCGTGGAGTCTTAGCAAGTAATCGATGAACAAATCTCTGTGGTGTAGATGAATCAGCATCGGTGGTGTCTGGTGGTGTATGTCGGATAAGATTATGATCTTAGGTTGCACTAGAGAAGAGAGGTCTGGTGATAAATGACGTATCCGACTGATATGATGAGATCCCGTCTCCAATGAATAGTCGTGAGCAGAATATGTCTAACTCTCCTTCCTCGCATGTCAACAACTTACTGCGGCCCGTTAGGAATGGGTGTGATAAGGTCGACGATACGGGATAGCTCACCGGGTAGGACAAGAGTCACTAAACGTCAACGAATCCCGGGTAGGGAAACAACAGGTGCAAGGGGAAACTCTGATAATGGTGCAAGAGTATCATGAGATGATGATACATGTCTATGCTCAGCAGGCTCGGACTCACCGTCCTCCTCCGTGTCATCAGAATACAAAAAGGGTGAAACCAATGGCAAATCTGGTGCGGGAGGTAAAGAATTCTTTGATGGATCAGAATCAGAAGAAGGTGAGTAATCCACTAAATCAAGTACCCCAACAGGTGAGATGACTAAAACTGTCCCCACCTCTGGTGTAACTATAGGGTTAGTTGGAACAACAGGAACCTTAGGGATAATAGGGATAATAGCAGGAATAACACCAAAAAGTGAAATCACTGTGGGGCCTGAGAACCCACACTCTCCTCAGATGTAATCAGACGGAAAATAGAGATAACAGAGTAGCCATGACTTCACAAGCATAAGGTTTTATAATCCTCTTTATATGAATCCTGACACGTTCAAGGAAAGCTAGAAATAAGGTCGATGCGAAAAGATGATTATGCTAAAACGAGGAATAAGTTAATTCATGGCAATTTGATTTAATATACTCTGTACTTTTATATATATTTAATGCTATTTTATATGATATTTAGTGCTAGCATGTAAGGTACGTAGGATCACATATGTTATAGACCGGATCCTGGATTTATTACTATCTGGTTCTCTATAACCTTGGCTCTTGATACTAATTCTGTCACACCCCCAAACAGGGCCTAGTCAGAAACACGTGTCTGGGGGTGTGACATCATAATAAACATCACACAAGATACAAAAGTATCGACTCTAAGGGTTACGTTTGAAAAATACAAACATCAGTTGCATTAATTAAATAGTTAAAGTTTGGCATAAAGTTTTTAAGAATAATATGCGGAGGGGAATGCGATTAAAGTTTTAGAAATTAACAACGGAGGTTTAAAACAAGTAGATAAATAAGACTATTTCTTGAAAATCAGCCAATGCATAGCGACACCAAATAGCAAGCAAAGACATTCACAGCTAAGCACCTGAGAAAAACATGCTAAAACGGTCAACATAAAGTTGAGTGAATTCATAGGTTTGAATTTAATATTAAAAGTGGACCACAAGTTCACAGTACGCACGTGACAGTTATAACAGATACAACTTCACATAAAAGAATGTATTTACTGTTGCACTAAGCTTTATGAACACGAAGTCAATTTAAAATGAAGCATTTTTATATGCCAAAATAGTTATTCCACGGCCTTTTAAAGGTATCTGACCAAGATCACCTATTGACATTCCGACATGGTATATATTCGTTTGTCAGGACCTCTGAATTGAAGAATGCGCTACTTACTGGATAGGGATAATTAATTCCCAATGAGATCTTTTTACATCATTCGTGCTTACTTAACCAGTACTGGTCGGTTTAAGCCATTGGAGCGGTTCATGAGAAATTCGGGGCTTTAGTGGTCTATTCGGCTACTTAGGCAACAGGTAATCAGAAAAGGAAACGTTAAAGTATCTGTGTTTGTTCCATAGTTTAAAAAACAAGCATTGTTATTTCTCACCCTAAAGTTGTAAAGTAAAAAGTAGTAAACATGGGGCTATGAACTTACCTCTGCAAAATGAGCAAATGTTAATCACGCAGTAAAAGATGATATAGTTATCTCAGCCTGCGACCTAGAATAATAACGTGTCTCAGAAACAGGTAAGTATGCCAAGGATTGAACAATATGTCCATTCACCAAAATACATAAATGGGTGTTTGCTTTAGTTTGTATATACAAAACTATGACGAAAATTAATCATATAGTTTCGTTAAGATTCGGCGTTTAACCAAAATTACTATTTTTAGAAAGTTTTTATTTTAGAAAAGTTTTTAGTTTCGGGACGTTAATACCGTCCCCTACATTTGTTAAGTTTCCATAAATCAAAACGCACTAACTAGCCTTAATTACTTAACTTCCAAGTCCGTTCCGCTAAATTCCTACAAAACTTATTATTTTTAGTAACTTTCTCGCTTTTCCCAAAATATGTTAACGGCGTCTTTAAATGATACAAATCAATAGGTATGTGTTACTATATATTTTGCTAGCATATCCCCCACCTTTACTATGTTTTTGAAATCAAAAAATGTCCGAAAGTCGTGCAAAATACTAATTTTTCTATTCCACCTCAGCACACCATTAATCAGGTTTGTCGAAAAAAATGTTTCAAGTTTCATTTGGCTATAACTTGGTCGTTTTATATCCAATTTTAATGTGCGATATATGAAAAACTATCTATTCGAAACGAGCTCTCCAAAAACTACTTTTACGCATAATGAAAACTTTTTTAGGTCGACCAAAACCTCAAAACAAATTTGGGACAGCAAGGCACTTTCTGTCTAAAAACGCACCAAAAATCACTCAAACTCATATATAGGGCTCTAACTCGTATCTAAATTTCTATTCACAACTAATCCACAACAAAACCACGCCTAAATCTAACCTAATCCCTTCGTTTCTATTGTTGCAACACTCATAAACTCTCATCTCACCAAGAACATATTATTTAACTAGTAAATAATGTTGTATCATTAATTTATATAAATCTTGTCTTTTAAAATCTTCAAAAATGTAACACAATATATGGATGTTTGGTTCTTGAACATATAAGAAAGAATATAGGAATCACAAAGAAAGTTCAAGTTACTTACTAGACACTGATGAGACAAGAAGTAATACACAAGATCTATACCCAAAATCAATAGATCTTGAAAAACCCTAAATAAAAATCAAACCCTAATTTGTAGATCTTGAAAATACTTGGAATCAAAAGAAAACCTTCTTGGAATAACCTTGGATCTTGATAAAATGAAGTATGGAATGTGTTAATCTTGGTAGAAATCAAAAGTATGGATTGTGTGTGTGTGTGTGTGTGTGTTAGTGTGTGCCGTGAGCAAGGAGAACAAAAGAAGGAGAGAAAACAATTTTTGAGGCTATGAAATGAATGAAAACCCTAAGTTCTATCACAAGGTATTTATAGGACATGAAGTAGGGTTTAGGGTTACATGGTTTATTGAATTAAGTGACCAACACACACCAAAGATGTGTGTGTTTGTTTGCTTGGCCGAACCACCACCACAAGGACTATATGGTTCATTTTTTTGAGACTTGGTGCATTATACTTGGTCTTAGATTTGAATTTCAAGTCAAGGTTGCATAAGTCCAACAAAAGGTCACATGTTTTGGTAAAATGGTGATACTTGTGCATGAAATGGACTCCCTCATGTGTCACTTTCACACATATGCATGGGAAGTTCTAGAAAAGATGCCTTTTATTATAATTTCAAGGCTTATGCTTGCATTTGGTTTGAGTTTAGGCGTCCAATATATATCAAGAGGGAAGGGTGAACGAAATTTTTGACTTTAGAATACGAGATTGACGATAACTAAAGTTTACACAAAAAGATTTCGAGTTTTCGAGGTTCCGTTAGGTCAAGAAACGCGAAAACGCAATTTAAACGTTAAAGCGCAAAAATAAATATCGGGAGTGATAGTAAACTACGAAACACTTAGAAAAGATAAAATAACTCATATAATTTCTAAACAAATGAATATCCAATGCCGAAATGCGTCCGATGATGTTTTCAGATTTACGCGGGTTTACTTCCCGGTAAACCGCCAGATTCAAACGTAACGTATAAAAGTCAAAAATAATTGTCGGAAAAGTTTAAAATATTAACCTGAAAATCTCGGGGTGTGACACGGTGGTTCATCGATCCCCTCAATTTTTGGTATATCACCTAAATCTATACCTTCTATTATATCTACCAAATCATCTCCTGAATCATCGGATTTATCAGAGTTATCAAGAAAAGGGTCAAGTTCTGGTTAAATGGTTATGATTCTGTTTCCAAAGTCAGCTATTCCTTTTGTTAACCTTAGTAATGATCTTCTAAGCATTACTCCTAGTTGGATATCATCATCCTCCGGATTGATGATAAACTTCACAAAATAAATTTCTCCTTTTAGAGCAACTATCAATTCTTTTTTAATAACCTTGTCTCCATTCTTCACTTCATGTTCCAAACATAACTTGACCGCAAACTCATTTGAGATCAGGCTCTTATTGTGCTCCAAATTAATTTCCCCATCATATGCCTCTAAACGGTTAAAAAAGCAAGGTGCATGGCTTTTTTCCTTCTCAATTCGTTGACTGTATCATTATATTTAGGTGCATCCCATTCTCCATTGCTCTCAACACCATCATTCAGTGAGATATGATTATCCTGACTAAGGAAAATCCTTCCGGTACTTGTGTTAGGATCCATAATGCTCTTAAGATAGCACAACATTAATATAAACATTCGTGGGTTAGTTAAAATAAAGATAAGCAATTCTTTACACTTAAGTAACATCAGCAAACACATAAAAATTAATAAGCGGATTAATTTCTTCATAATGAAGAAGATACGGAGGTTCTGTACGTTTTCAGACAGGTAAGTGTGGCGCACTTCATAGGAAGTGCGACGTACTTTTTGAATTTTTTCAAATTTTTCCAGAAAAAATGGCGTACTTAAAGATAAGTGCGTGTACTTTTTAGTTTTTCAGTTACAAAAGTTATTAGTTGTTTTGTTTTCAGAATTTTAAGCATTGCACATTTATATTGTTATTAAATAACATATAATGCACATAATTGAACAGATTTAATATAGCATTTATCACATAATCATATAATGGATCATAAATTCTTATTTTAAGATTTTCATAGTTATTTCTTGAATAAGCAAATTTAAACATTAAAAAACAGTAAATAAGCAAAACAAGCATATTAACTATTATTGAATATAATGTAAAGGAATATTTTTTGAATTTTTTGTTTTAATGCATAATTTATGCAAATACAAAAATCCAACAAATAAGCACATAAGGAATGAGATCCACATGTTTTCAGAGTTGAAATTATAATTTTCAAAGAGAGTTATATTTTTTTAGGTTTTGATTTAGGACAGACTTTGTTGGTGAGAATTCTGCAACAAGTGTGGCGTACTTCGTTAGAAAACCGGCGTACACAAATGAATGTGCGGCGTACTTTCAGTAAGAAAAATGATTTTTTGATTAGTTTGCCAGAAAACTATACGGCGAATTGGTGAATTTAATATTGCAAAACAGTAAATAACTTAACTAGAAACAAATCAATCCCTGGCAATGGCGCCAAAAACTTTTGATGTGTTACGAAAGCTTTAAATTTATAAGACTAGTTTTAACCAGTTTTCATACTAACACACGGGTAAAGTATAAACCTCCGTTGGTAGTATAGATTTAGGGTAAGACCAAGTCGTTCTACGGGATTGGTGTATCTCAGAAAAGTCAGTTGGCTTTGCAGAAAGGTATCCTTAAATTTGTCACTTAATTCAAAGATAAATGGTTTAACGTATTTCTAGATTATAAAAGCGATGTTTATTTGGGAGACAAGAGTAATCAAGGATAAACTTGAGGTGATAACAAACACATGAATTTAAGTATAATCAGATAAATAAGTGGATAATTTATTCAAAAGATTAACTATTTAACATAATAAGGAATCCTTTCAGCCTTTAATCTTTATTATGAAAAATGCTTTACGATCGATTCGTGTTTGGAAAATAACAAAGATATACTTGCTCAACTAAGTTCGTTAGAAATGAGGGCGAGCATTAAACATTTGTATACTTAGGATGATGATCATTTTATTGACTAATCCTCACAAAGTCAATACCGAGTTGTCATAGACAAACTACTCAAAATTAAACACAAAGTCGGAGTCTCACGGCCTATATCCGAGCTAAGTGAGTGATCAAATGATTATTAAAGATCCAAGCATATAAATATCAAGTTTATATTTATCATTTACTAAAATTGTTAGTCATAACCAAGTTTAATCCCCCGACTCTCGCAAGTCCCAAATAAACATGATTACACTACTCCATATTAAGAACAAGTGAACACATATTAAGCATTAGAATTCCAGTAATCATAAGAACGAATTATTTAAACAAGATCAATACCAATTCCAAGGCAAAATATATGATTCCTTCGAAAACTTGTATCTTTACAACTAAGAACTTTAGAAATTACAACGAACTCTGTCACAGCTGGTTACAACTTCGAATTCAACCTTACTACCACTCTCTTGAATGGATTACAACAAAGGCTTGTTCAACCACAATTCCCAAAATACTTCTAAACTTCTCTTCTTTTCTTAGATGATTGTGTGTTGTAATTGTTGGATGGATGATTAGTGATGTAGAATTCCAAATTGAGGTCCTATTTATAGCCTCAAGGTTGCCTAAAGTCAAAGGTTATGGGGGGAGTGAAAAGTCTCCACTTGAATGCTCATCATAATGATTTTGAGTTACTGCACCCTCAAGTACGCCGCACTCCCAGAAAAGTGTGCCGCACTTGGCTTCAATACTAAATTCTCTCTCCCCGCTAAGAAGTACGCAGCACTTGGTAATTTTTTATTTAATACTTTTTCTAGATTCTTCATTTAACAATCGTTAGCGCTTTTAACGAATGTCTTTAGCATTTTTAATCCTTTTCGTGAGCTTTGGTCCTGAAACAACTTTTATACAAATAAGTGTCTGAACACGTAATATTTAATATATTAAAATCTGT
>BQNB010153621.1:0-11786 GCA_026074375.1 Tanacetum coccineum
GGGAATCCCTAGGATACCATAACCCTAGTTTGGGTTGATGTTTGAGATATCTAAAGATCCTCTTGACAGCATGTAAATGAGAAGCAAACATGATGTCTGACCTTGATGCAGTTAAATATATCAGGGAACTAATCATTGATCGGTATTTATGCACATCTACCTCTACACCATCTTCATCTTTAACCAAGGGTTTGTTTGACTCAATAGGAGTAGTAGTTGTTTTAATGGAGCAAAAATCAAACTTCTTAAGAATGTTAGCTACATACTTATCTTGACTAATGAAGATTCCATCAGGTTGTTGCTTCACCTGAGTACACAGACTTCTTAGTAGAGCCAAATATGATGTCATCCACATAGACTTGGACCAACATAATGTCACTCTTATTCTTCTTGATAAACAAGGTTTTGTCTATGGTTCCTCTTCTAAAACCATTCTCCAGCAGGAAAGAAGAGAGTGCCTCATACCAAGCTCTAGGAGCTTGATGTAGACCATAAAGAGCTTTAACCACCTTATAGACTTTGTTTGGATGAGCAGGATCAACAAAGCCTGGAGGTTGATGAACATACACCTCTTCTTCAATTGTGCCATAGAGAAAAGAACTTTTAACATCCATTTTGTGACAACCCGAGATTTTCCGTTCAACAAGTTAGCCGTTTCCGTGTAGTAATTTAAATTTTAAATGTTTCGTTTAGCTTTGCCGTTTAACCGGGAAGTTGTTTCGTTGTTATCTGAGAATAGTCTCCGAGAGCGAACCGGGACACCAAACGTTGTAGTATTTTGGCAATATCCGCGTTTTTATGTTCTTAAGCAATGTTTAAAATTTCATAATTTTTAGTGTTACCGTTACTCGTTTTGTTACTTGCGTTATCCGTGTTTTACCTAAACTATAAGCTTAAGCATGCAAGACTTGGAAATTAAATCATTTTGAGTTGGGGTCTTTCTTGAGAAGAGAAAACATGCAAACAAATATTCTGATGATCATTGTGGGTTTGTTCTGTTCTGTTTGTGAATGTAACTCACCAAGGCTTGTTGTGCTGAAGAAGAGCCTTTTTAAGTCTTCCTCTCTTGTCATGAACTGCTGAAGTAAGGGAACTCCTAGGAATTTGGCCTTTTGGATGATCCTTAAGAATTCTGAGTGTGAAATAGGACTTGACACAATGGTGTTTATCTATGTTGTTTGAAATTAGCCACTACAAACCCACATCTTTTATAATTCATCATAGAGCTCCATAAATTAATATCCATCATTTGGAAGAGTATGCCAGTAAGCAGACTTCCAAGGCAGGCATATTTGGATCAATAGGTAAATCAACATTAGGGAGAGTAGATGCATCAATATGTATGGTTGCCTCCAAGCTAGACAAATTAATGAATCATCAGCATTTGGCACCTGTGGATAGTAACTTAGCAGCACGAACATGGTGTTGTTAAACCTATCATTACTAACAAATAGTTTATCATACTAAGGAGGTTATACTGGTATCTGAGCTCCTTCTTTTGAATGCAATTCTCCTCTATCTTCTTTAAAAGGCTGTGCTTGGAAAACATCCTCCATAGCTTTAGCAACCAATTCCTGAGTAACCAACATCTCAAGTTCATCTTGCAAATCTTTTTCATTATCTTGCATCTGATGTTGTTCTTCCTTATCAGCAGCATCCTCTGAATCTTGGATATCCTTGTCTGGAGAAGCATTTTCAGAAGGTTTTTCTTGTGCAACCTGAACAACATCCTTTACTGGAATCCTTGTCCTATGAGGTTGTAGTGGAAGCAGTATGTATTCCTGAGTAGGTCCTTTATCTTTTTCCTTGATGACCGCAATAATAAAATCTTCTGTTCCTAGCATCCAATAACCTGATTTCTACACTAACATGAAATATAATTCATTTAAATTGGTGAGAAAATCAAGATCAAACATCCAATTAGGACCAGTTCCTGCCACATTAGGTTGATCTTCAAGAAAATTTATGTGCAGATTCTCTTCTACCCTTTTGGTCCTTTTGTTGTATACTCTAAAGGCTTTACTAGAGGTAGAGTATCCAAGCAAATAACCTTCATCAGATTTTCCATCAAATTTGCCCAAGGAATCTAAGGTGTTCAAAATAGTCAAGGAGCACCCAAAAGGTCTCATAAAACTAATACTAGGTGATTTACCTATTAATAGTTTTTTCATAAGGTGTCCTTAATTTTGAGGTTTTGGTCACTAATACCCTATTCATCCAATAGAAGCAGTATTAACTGCCTCTTGCAAAAATGGGAATAGGTAAAGTGAGCTGCTAACATAGTTCTAGCTGCCTCATAAGGGTCCCATTTTCCTTTCTGCAACACATTCTGCTTATGGAGTTCTAGCTACACTAAACTCCATTTTGTGATCCTTCTGAGCATAGTATTCTTTCATAGCATGATTCTTGAAACTCTATCCCATTATCACATCTAAAGATATTAACATTATGATTTTTAATAGTTTTTTCTAAGCCTATGGATAAGATTACAAAAGATTTCAGATTTGTCCATCCTTGTAGCTAAGAAAGAATACCCAAACTAAATCTACTAAAATCATCATCGCAACCATGCAATACCTTCTCTGTTGATGCCTTTTTACAGAGATAGGTCCAAATAAGTCTATATGAAGTAATTCTAGGGGCTTTCTGATGATTCTATCTAACTTGGCCTTACAGGAGGCCTTGTGTTGCTTACCTTTCTTGCAGGCAACAAACGAAGTGAGGTCCATTCATAAAAACTTTTTGAAAGAAAAAACCTTAAACTATGTAATAACCTTTAACAAGTTTATTTATATTTTTGAAATTTACATGACCTAATCTCCTGTGCCATAATTTAGACTCATCTGCTATTGCATTTGCATATAAATAAGTTATACCTCCAGAAGGGACAATGTTCTTGAAATCTAAGTTGTACACATCATCCTTTCTGGGAGCTCTAAATACAACTTGACTTTCATCAAGAAGCTTAAAGCTAAGAGACAAGATAAGGCATTTAGACTCAGTAAAAAGGACACTATTTTTCTTGTCACACATTTGTGAGACAGAGAAAAGGTTAAACATTACGTCTCTAACAAATAACAACAACAAAGTCTAAATTAGCAGTTTTGATTTTACCTTTACCCGTTATTTTACCTCTTTGGGATCACTTCCAAAAGCCACAAAGCCTCCATTGTAATCTTCATAGTCTGAAAGATAAGCTTTGTTTCACATCATATGGCTAGAGCAACCACTATCCACCACTGCATGATCCTGTAACAAGATCTTTGGATTGCCCTGCACAAAAGGTAAGAGAATTAGTATCTCTTAGGGATCCAAGCCATTACAGACTTGGAAATCCCTTTTGGGTCAACATACTCAACCTTCTTAAGCATGAATGATCCACTGTCTTTGGACACATAATCCAAGTAATTTCCCTTAGGCCTCCAAACCCATCTTGACTTTTTAAGGTCAGTGTCCAGCTTACTCTTACCAATATTAACTACTGCTCTTTTCCCAAGAGTAGTCATGTTTTTAACCCCAAAAGTTTTAACATCTTGTTTTAATTCTTTAGGTCTAAAGGCTAGTTTTATGTAGTAAGACCTCTTGATAGGTGAACATGAGCCTCTTGGTCTTACATTGTCCATTCTTGGGTAAATAGGCATAACTCAGGCCTAGCAATACGCTATATTTGGTCTAGAGTTACTAACAGGCCTAAGCGTATTTTTACTTGGCCTAGCAGTACTAACAGGCCTAGCAGTACTAACACATGGCCTAGCAGTACTAATGCTTGGCCTAGCAGTACTAAAAAAATTGAAGTTGGTGTTGTTCATATATAGTTGCTGCTGTTGATTGGTTTTTAACGATTCTATTTTCAGAAGACACTAGGTCTATTGGCAATTTATTAACACATCAGGTCATGGGAATCGAATCTATAAAAACTGCTGGTGAAGGTATACGATCATTGTTTTATATTTACTGTTGTTGTTAAGCTTTTGAAAGTATAAGTGAATCACTGGTATTTTAATGCTGCCATGATATATTAGTGCTGCCAGTGTATGTAAACAGCAGTAATCTTATGAGTTAATACTGCTATGTTTAATGTGTTAATACTGCCAAGCTTTAATAGATAGTACTATTTAGTTTTGACTCGGTTTTAACCGAGTTTAACTGAGTTGTGTATACCTACTGAACAACGACCAAAACGACATAACTAATTACAACAAATCCATCCACTATCCTATCCTCCTCTTAATCCATAACCATAATACCACGGCCATTAAATACAACTCAAAACCGACTAAGAAAAACAAAACCAAAAGATCTCAAATTCTCTAGTGACCGATAAATAAATTTGTTTTTACAACAAATTATTTCAAGAGATTTCATCACTGATCTTTGTAAAGGGTAAAACCTTCCTTCAATATTCGAATATATAAAGTATGAATAGTAACAAGTATGATGTGTTCATCTTTGATTCGAATTGAATACCTCAAACGAAATCAAAACCTACCTTAGACCTCGTTGTTAGATCTTGAAGCCTTAACTGATGAATAAAGGGTTCGTTTAATGGGTTTTGTTTGTTGATTGCTCACAAAGAGATAACGAAGAACAAAATGGTGGAGTTATTTTGTTGTTCAGATTGTATAAACAATAAGGCATAAGATTTCTTAGTGGCTGAGATTTTATTTTCAAGATATATGGGGTCAGATTAAATATGGTTTTGGATTATCCGTGTGCTTTTATCGAAAGTGAAAAGGAGGCGAGTGTTATCAGGTTAGGGTGGTATGGAACTTGTACTATATATCCCTAATTAGTGTTATTATTGAACCGGGTTTTGTCAAAACGTATGGGCCTGTCACACACAAGGATTGGACTATTTTTTTTGACATGGAATGCGATTGCTATTGATAAAGGGTTTCGAACACTAAATTGTTAATACTATTCGAGCAATATTTAGAATTGTTAATACTGTTCGAGCAATATTTAGTACTGCTAGCTTTATGTTAATACTGCTGCATAGTACTGCTAGTTATGTCAGATATCGGACAAAGAAGAATGTTAATACTGCCAGTTTAATCTGATAGCAGACAACACACAGAAGGATCTCGGACAAAACTAACAATTTTTGAAGGTTATTTGTTTTTGATTCTACTGTTTGGTTCTTGGATTTTTAAAATGTTCCTAAAGGTTTAAAAAATCTTGTATTTTTGGATTCATTGGATTAATTGGTTACAAAGATGATTATTTATCACCTATTTGAAAGTGAAGTGGAATTATTTGGATTTGTGATCTTATCATATCTTAAATCGCTTACAACATTTGGTGGTAACTTGTTCGTGCTTATAAACGATGTGATGAAGACTTGTCAATATCTAGCAAAGGTGTGTGATTTTCTTCTGGTGCTCAAAGCTCACATTTGCTATCACTTTGATCATGTGTCTCATATAGATGAGGATTTTTGTCAAGAGGTTGTCGTCTACTTATATTTCACAGATTTATTTATAAGTTTGGAGTCAGGTGGATAGTACAAGATATAAGACACAAGTTTGGGTTATTCTACTTCTACATCAAGTTCGTTATACTTAGTTTTCTTCATCAGTAATCATTACAAAAAGCCTACAGAATTTGAAGATTCAAGAGATGGTTAACATATAGGTTTCAGGGGAAGCTTAATTGACAAAATGTTTAACCATCAGGATTTGTTCATGCACTACTTGAAGTGAAAGGTTTCATTGCTACTGCTAGTTGTTTATTACTACTACTAGTTTAAGTTTATACTGCTTAAATTCATTATTCTTATTATGCATCATAGAGGGTAATTTGAGTATTGGAAGGCTGGATTGGTAGTATGGTATATGATTTGTAGTTGTTATGATCCAAGTTGCATATCTATAGAAGACCCCTATTCAATGATTACAAAAAGGGGAAGAAGATTACAGGTTTATTGATTTGCAGCTTATTATGTGTGGTGACATGTTCAAGAAGATCTTAAGTCAAAGGGAAGCATTGAAGATTGTTTCATTCATGAAGATAGTTTTGTAATATCAAATAGAGAAAGATTGTTGGGTTTATTGATTTGATGATTACAAAACTACATATGCTTAAATGAAGACGAATGAAACAACAAGGGATTAATATGACACTTTAGTATTCTACATATGGAAGAATTAAAAGCTGAAAGATTTCCATGAAGATAAGCATTGAAAAGTCAAAGAATATCAAAGATAAAGGAAGGTTTTAATTAGTTTTAATTAGCTTCCTAATATAATTAATTAGCTTCCTTTGTAAGCCTTAATATCCCTCTTTTAAAGGGTATTAGGTGGTGTTAGTTTAAGACAATCACAGAATATCATAGAACTATACCTATGAGAGTTTAGTAGAGTGTGTGTGTGTACAAGTAGTTAGTTAGATAATATTATTTAGCTAAAGTTAAATAGTGTAGCCTCAAGGATCTCTGATCACTGTTTACGTAGTCGTAATGTATTATCTTGATAAATATTTTTGAGGCTTGGTGTTTAATAGTAAAACTTGTTTAATATCCATTGGATGTTCTTATTCCGCTGCATGTTATGTTCAATGTTATTATCCTAGATATAGATCTAAACAATCTGAGCTTACAACGATCTAAGGAGTTCTTTAGACTCCATATCATCAATCTAAAAACATTTTGAAATAAAGGATAAGCCAGAAAATGGAAATGAAAAAGCTGTTTTTTTCAATACTTAACAAAATTTTTGACAGATTTGGTGAAACACTAATCAAACAATGCAGACCTATTCTAGCTTGTTTCTAACTTCTTTAATGACTTGAACAAACACAAAAACATCACAAATACACCAGATTCAAAGATCTTTTTTATATCCAATCAAACAGCTTATAAAATAAGCTATATGCTCTCAGATTCAAATAACAAGTTATATAACTTATGATTTTAAGATTTAATACTTAAAAACTTCTAATTACTAGATTTTATGGTGTTTTCAAACTAAACTAACATGACCCAAAAGACATAACTTAATATGACCCATTTTCACTTTTAAAATAGTTATGCTAACAACACTTTAAAACTAAATTTTAACTCTTTTAACTTGATTCAAAACTATTTATAGCCTAAACTTTTAAAACCAGTTGTTATCTAAGACTTCTAAGCAATGTTAAGCATATATATTACTAAAAAAATAAGCACTTAAATATGCTGTAATAGATTTATGCTAGTTTTAAGTAGTTTAGACAGAGTTTTAATAAAAGACTTGCAAACAAGATTTAAAACTACAACTAAGCATTCTTAAGCATTAATAACAATAGCAAAGCATAAATAAGATACAAATAAAAACAGATTATAAGCTCGAATAAGTAGTTGAATAGTAAATAAGCTATAAAAAATGCAAAGTGAAATAACTTACAAAAGCTTCTTGCTCAAACAGGGCAAATAATCAAATCTACACGGCTTTGCTTGTCAAAAGACAAGATAGAGTGAGGTCTATATGCTCTTCCTTGCTTGTTATCATTCTAGAAATTAGCTGTGGTATTTTTGGTTAGGGTGAGTTTTTTTTTGTGGTTTTTTAATAAATTTTCTTAGTGGTTTAACATTTAAATGCAAACAGGTTACTAATATGCTTAAATGAGAGCTTAAAACAGCTTATGAGAGACTTTTACCAACAAGAAAAATAGGAATTCAAACTTTTACTTAAAAACTTAAAACCTCAAATTTTCATTAAACACTAAAAAAAGATTACAATCCTTGGATTTTATAAAGACTATTAAGGAATTTAAGCTGAAAACATTATACTAGTTAAAAAAGACCTACTATACAAAAAAACTAGGTACCCATAAATGCTTACAAATGAATAACCATTTATACTAAACTAATGATGTTCTAGTCTTGTGCTTCTTTGCTGTGAGAGAAAGCCAGTGTTGTTTGTTATGTGAGTATAAGCTCAAATATCATCTTAGCCATCCAAATTTGAGTGTTTCCCAAGCCAATTGATCTTGTCCATCCATTATTTGTCTTCTTTCATAGACGAATTAGAGTGTAGAGGATTACCAAGGTGTATGCCAGCTGTGTGGGGTGGTCCTGGGGTGTGTATACAAAGTGGAGAAGAAAGAGGGATAGTGTTGGAGCATTTTGGCGGGTAGTAAGGACAAGACACACACAGTGTGTGTGGGAGATAAACAGTGTAAGGGCGGGAAAATAGGTTTACAGGTAAAAGTTTGGGGGTTTGGTAGAATAAGTCCCTCAACTCTTATATCTTTATTGCATCCATCGTCCTTGTGTGGTGTAAAGTTTTTGTGAATTTGGCAAAAACACCCATTGAGTTTATATATATGTTTTGTATGGAAGGTCCTTGTGACTTAACAGCCATGTTTTGGGCTGTTAACTCTTAACAAAGTTAGGGGGTTTAGGCTTTTTCAAGGGTTATGGGCCTGTTTTGTTGGGCCAATTATAAAAAAAGGACTAGGGCTTTTATAAGGTTCTAAACCTTATAAGTCTTCAAATAAAAGCTTAATGGGTTGTCCCGGCGCATTAGATGGGTACGGGTTGGCCTATTAACTTTTTCTTCAGTATCCTCTCCGTCTTTGACTTTGACTTTGTCGGGGTTGACTTTTGACTTTGACTTTTTAACTTCTCATGGTCTTTCCGTTCTCATGCTCAGTTTTGTCGTTTTGGCTTCAATTTTTGTCCTTTTCTTAGATATCCATTACCTGCATATAACAAATGCAAAACATACAAATGCAATATATTTTTGGAACATTTTTAGTCATTTAAGTCCGGTTTTAGCGGTCAAAGGCATGTGTAATTAAACACATACCAATAGACAACTTCCATATATGTAAATGAGGAGATATACGTAAGGCAAACGTAAACGCAGAGAAGAATAGACGCAAGACAAACGTAAGCTCATAGCAAAATAGAGCTCAAAGGTAAAAAATAAACGCAAAGAAACATAACGCAGGGCAGAGATAAACCCATATCATAGCATGCTCAAGGAAAAATGGTTCTCAGGTATATGCCATAGAAAAAACACGTATAAGGCACACATAAAAGCACATAAAGATCACATATTGGTTATAGACCAGACCTAGATAGTCTACCTAGATATTCTACCTGGTTCTCTATAACCTTGGCTCTGGATACCAATCTGTCAAACCAGCAAACGAGGCCTAGACGGAATACGTGTCCGGGGGCGTGACGTCATAGTATACATCACACAAAGTACAAAGAACGACCAATAATGGATGTTTTGAAAATCATAACTCGTTGTATTTATTAAAAATGGATAAGTCTTACAAGATTTGAAATAAAATTTAAAACGTTGCAGAAGCATAATTAAGTTTTCAAAAGACAACGAGTATGAATGATAATAAATCTTGAAAGATGATATCATATTGCACGTAGACTCCACATAGCACATCAGAGAAGTCCAAAGCTAAGTACTTGAAAAACATGCTTAAAACGTCAACATAAAGTTGATGAATTCATAAGTTTATTTCAAATGTAATTAGTGCAGACCACAAGTTTATCAACAAGTATGTGACAGTTATAACAAATACAACTTCACATAAAAAGGTATTTACGTTGCGTTAAGCACATGACACCGAAGCTAATACTGAAAGATAGGATGTATAGTTCTATATAAGGCTTGCCCTTTAGGTGTCTAACCAAAGACCACCTAACTAGTTTCGACATATATTTGTTAGTTATTGGCAAACTGTTGGATTGTTTTACTAAATAGATCTTAACCTTTAGCTTGCTTAGTCCCAATAGATCTATTTATTCACTCGCGCTCACTTAACCAAAGGACGGTTACAGTAATTAACGGTTCATGATAATTCGGGCAATAGTGGTCTAACGCTACTTAGGCAACGCGTAAACAAGGAAATCTCACGTATAGTACTTGTGTCTAATTTAAAAATCAAGCAATGTTTTTCACCCCAAGTTATAAAACATTTATTCAAAACGAGTAAAAGTGGGGTTATGAACTCACCTCGAATCGATGAAATGAAAACGTCTAGAAATATGATCACATGGAAACGAACGACGGTACACGGATGCGACCTAAGAGAATATAGGTTTCCTCTTAGAATCAGAATGGAAAAAATTTGGAAAATGGCTTGATGATGCATAAAAGTTTACTTGGAAAAAACTTTGTTTGTAAAACGTTAGTTATCGTAATGTGGTTGTTGGTAAAACAGTAAAATAAAATTATATAAACTAATATTTAATATTAATAATTAATTTATATATATATATATATGTATATATATATATATACATATATATATATATATATATATACATATATATATATATACATATATATATATACATATATATATATATATATATATATATATATATAATAAAATACTTTGTTAATAAAACGTTAGTGATCGTAATGTGGTTGTTGGTATACAGTAATATTAAAAATATAAAACTATATATTTATATTTACATAATATATATATATATATATTGTATTGTTCGGCTCTTTACCCAATAAACTCAAATATTGATTTAAAACCTTTTGATAATTATGTTTGTATATCTTTAATTTATCCATTTCCCGACAGGTCACCCATGCTAGTGCTTCCCTCACACGAGCACGCTTAACTGCCGGTTTTTAAATTAAATACGTAAGTAGAAAACGTAAATAAGTATTTTAATTTATTTATATAAGTTAAGTATGTATATTATTTATCATTTATAAATAATATGTTTTTCGGAAAAGTTTTATAAAATATATTTTCACAATTTTCTAAGTATATAATTTTTACAAAATTTCGGCATGACCCGTTCATGTTTACACGTTTTCTAAAGTCGTAGACTTTAATAAAAATCACTTTCAATTTACATTTCCCAAGTTCGATCAATCAAAATCCTTTACAAGTACCCCTATACGCAAAAAGGTATTAAATAAGTTCTCGGTTTATCAATAAGCTACAATAAGCTCTTGATAAGCCCAATTAAATTAAGCCGAACCACATAAGCTCAAGAATAAGCTCGTGGTGTCGGGCTTTGGATGTGGGACACGGCTAAAAGCCCAAGCAAACAATATTCGGGCTTATTTATTAAGCCGAATAAGTTCGTCATTTGTCCTTTCAAAATAAGCTAGAAAATAAGCTAATATATATAAGCCGAAATAAAATAAGCTAAACAAACACTTCTCCTTTCTTTTCTAGTTGGGCCGAACCAAACATAAGCCCATTAAGCTCAATAAAATCAAAATAAGCTTTCCCATAAGCTTATTATATAAGCCGAATACAAATAAGCTATAAAGTATCATTTTTATTATACAAAAATAACCACGATCACAAGACTATACTTTCCTTATATTTCTTTCATTATTTTCGAACCATATGCATAACCTTTTAAGGTTCATGTAGTTTTAAAATCTTTGTTTTTACAAAATAAGTTGTACAACTAGTATGTATGCATCAAGATGATTATGAAAGTACAAGTTACTAGAAGATTTGAAGACTTACACAGATTGAAGGTTTTTAGAAGGATGAATAAGACTAAAACAACCCAAATGTTGTTTAACAAATACCCGAATGATACAAATGATCAAACCTTCAACAAATCTTCAAGAGTTTTTTTATCAAAGATGAAAATTTTATGGATTTATATATGTGTGTATGTATTTCGTGGGCTAGGAGAGCAAGAGAGAAAAAGAAAACTCAAATGCTAAGTGTGTGTGAGATATGAATGAAAAATGAGAAGTAAATGGTATATATGGACAATTGCTTCACACACTAAAAGCGTTTAGTGTGTGTGTGCCGTGGGATAGGACAAGGAGGGGAGAGGG
>BQNB010153622.1:0-10086 GCA_026074375.1 Tanacetum coccineum
AAAAAACTTACTTTAAGTAAAGAGGTTTTTGCATATATAACTTGCTTTAAATAAAAGGTGAAACCACACATTCACATATAACATACTCTACACTTTGTAGCCCACTTATTTTTCGCATTAGAGCTTGATCTCCTAACTTTTAGGTTGACAATCCATGTAAGTTCCGCTAAGCTACAATGCCAATGGATTTTTTCCTTTCAAAACTTAAATAATCTCCATATGTGTAAGACTTTGAGAGAAAAAACGAAAGAATAAACATGTTAGACTCGTGGTAACGGTGATAAAATGCATGACCGTTAATTTAGCGTCACACCAACTTTTTAACACAACCAATATTACAACTAACATAGTGTAATAAGACAACAAACTTTACAACATAATTATACACCACGTAAGCACAAATATACCCCACACAAATCGAAATTACATACACTCTTCACTTTGCACAAAAAACACATACAAGATGTGTGGTGGAGGTTACTCTTTTAAAAGTAATGCGTCCATGGAGGTGCCAACAAGGCAACCAACGCGTCGTTGGTTGCTCGTTACCACTAGTAGTCTTATACATAACGAAAATGTCATTACAATATTGTTATCTTTCTTCCCCGGTGTCGAATGCGTATATTTTATCACACAAGATTATTGAAGCTACAAGCTTCTATAAAGTTGAGCTTTTAGAAAAGACTAGCTTTTAATTAGTCAAAGTATGGATAAACACACAAAAATTAGGAATATATGTAAATTTAATTTGATGACTTTTCATGTCATATTGTAATAAGCTTTAGGTACGATTAGTTCACCGAAAAAATTATGTAAAACTAAAAACTTCCAAGCGTTAATTAAAAATACAAAATAATAGGGGTGTTCGTCGGTTCGGTTATCAGGTTGTTTGGTTTATTCGGTTATGTTAGTTCGGTTAAAAAAATTATGGGTATAACCAAAAACCGAACCGAATTCAAATTGGGTTAGTTCGAACCAAAAACCGAACCGAATAACTCAAATTACATAATTTTAATTATTTAATCATTTATTTATATCGATTTTTAGAAGAAAAATTAAACTTAAAAAATGTCATATCTTTTACATAATAAAGGAAAACGTCAAGTGGGGAATTCGTATTTCAAAAAAATCAAATCATACTAAATTTAGTAATATTTTTTTTAATTAGATTTTCTTTTTTAGGTTTTTTAAATTATTTTTAATTAGATAAGTCAAAATATTTCTAAATTCGGCAAAAAAAAAATCACCCGACATTTTGAAAAAAATAAAATTAAACATAAAAGTAAAAGTGTGAAAAAAAAAATTAAAAAAAGAAAAGAAAAAAAGACTTAGAAAAGGTGACAAAGATTAGTGTGGTTCCTACCTATTTTGTAAAGGAAAAATTACACGGATCGTCCTTGTGGTTTACCCAGAAATCATGTTGCGTTCCTATTTGATTTTAATTACATTGATGGTCCCTAATTTTCAAACTAATTACACTAATGGTCCCTATTTTTCAAAAATAAAGACTAACTGTGTAATTAGTTTGTTTGAAATTTGTTACACGGATAGTCCCTATTTTTTAGAATAGTGACTATCAGTGAAACATGTTTGATAAAATAGGGACCATCAGTGTAATTAAAATCAAATAGGAACGAAACATGATTTCTGAGTAAACCACATGGACGATCCTTGTAATTTTTCCTTTTGTAAATAAGACATTACAAAGTAGGGAGTAATAGATAGTGTTATGATGTGATTAAAAAACCTTGCATTCCTAATTTGATTATAAAAGTTGTATGAATATTAGATCTTGGGTGACGATAATTACATCACAAGTAAACACTTGAGAATTAAATTCTACTTCCTTGAGGTGGAAGAATTAGGAACACAAATGTCTGGAGGACAAAAGCAACGGATTGCCATTGCCAAAGCCCGACCCATAAATCTTGTCAAGATAAGATAACAATCCATTTAGTTTAAAAAAATGGTATATTACAATCGAATTATTCTTAACCATTGTTAAAAATTAAAAACTATCGATCCAAGGTATGTTTTTTTGTTCTTAATCATTCAGTTGGGATTCGTTTGATATTTAATTAATGATTCTTGATTTTAGCTCTAGGGTTGATGTGTAAGATTCTTATTTGATTTTTTTTCTACAGGGTAAGTTTATAAAATTATCAGATTATGTAAGTGTTTGATTATTTAATAATTTATGTTAAGTTGAAATTTTGACCGAGTATTACATTTATTTGTATGTAAAGATGAACAATTGTGATTGATTTTGTAGATTTAATTGTTAATTCTACTATATGGCGAGGAACTAAGAGAATAGTTTACTGTGGAGCAGACACATAGTCTGCTGAAGCACGAGAATTCTCCACACATTAGCGAAATTGCGAGGTATTTTGTACTTGTTTAGTTTTTTAAATTCTTTGGTTGAAATGCTATTAAAGGCGATTTTGTTGGGTAGGAAAACTTTTCGACTCTTAAATTGGGGGGGGGGGGGGGGGGAAGCAATGTGTACCAATGTAGTGACAATTGTCCCAATGAATCTTTTTTAGAATTTCTAAAGCGTGACTTGCCTATTGATAAAATACCATTTTGGGGACCTACTGGTGGATCTGAAGTCCTAAAAAGTAATTCATCTCCCCCATATAGACATTACAAATCTAGTTGTGCCTGTAACTTTATCAAATCATATTTGAATATTAGGGTTTGTAGACCCAAAAATTAAAAAAAAAAAAAAAAAATAAAAAAAAAAAAAAAAAAAAAAAAAAAAAAAAAAAAAAAAAAAAAAATCGCATCAACGTAAATCTGCACAAGTAGAATATCTTCCCCGTATTTTATCTTGAATAAAGTTGGGTCAATTGTACCTTTAGGAACAAACCTTTGGACCATCAGGAAGTTTGATAGTTCATCATCGAAACAAGCTCTTAGAGCTGCTTTAATCCATATACAAAGCTTTCCTTAGAAGGAGTCTTTTTCTGGATGATTCTGTGATCAACGAACCCTTCCGGCTGATCAACGTAAACCTCTTTCCTTCAGTGGACCAATAAGAAATGCTGTTTTCCACGTCCATGCTATAGATGAAAAGACTTGTTTGCTGCGAGGGCAACAAAATCCGAACTGCAATCCAAGAGTCAGAGCAACTGAGCAAATGATTCTCAAAATCAATACCTCTTCCTGAGCATAACCTTTAGTGACAAGTCGTGCTTGTTGAGAATTAACAGTCTGAAATCTTCATCCTTCTTGTTCTTCATAACCACTTTAAGCTAATAATCATATTGCCAAATGGTTTTTCGTCTAGTTCCCAGACTTCAGTCTGTCGAACTGATGAAGTTCTTCCTGCATTGCTCAATCATGCAGAATCACCATTGTGGCCGTCCATAATGTTCTTTGGTTTCACAATACACCTGTGAGCGCGAACAAACACAATTCGGATCTGTGTCATAGCTGTTTTCTTGTTTGAACTGGCATGGTTTAGATTTCCTTCACGAACTTGTTCTAATGGATTGATCTTTGGTCCATCGGTAATCATACCTTTGTGGTTTTTTGAAATGAATGTCGCAACGTATTATCAATGTTTGCGTGAGGAAGACTCACCAATTTCTTGTACGGAATTAACTCACCAATTTCTTGTAACCCGTGTACAAAAAGGAATTAAAAAAGATCAATCTTGGTGAAACGATCATTCGGTGCTTGATCATGGTTGTTTTTCCTCAGCGAGACCGTGGTTGGACTGTAATATTCTTACAGTAAAGGACTGAAGAACATTCTTACCCTTTTGTGACAATCTGTCTTGTAATGCGAGAGAAACAACATTTTTCCTGGGGCAGCGAGCCAGAATGTCATAATCTGACGCCTTTTGTTTTATTGAAACGAGGTCTGAGGAGAATATTTGTCCAACAGACGTCTCTTGTCCGATTGGGCGAGAGGTCCTGAACGGATTTGATCAGACGTATTTCATAAAGCACAGGTTCCTGAACTGCTATGATCAGGACGCCATTATTTGAGGCACGGTCCTGAACAAAATGTTCAGAAACATGACTATCTTTGAGAATAGTAGATCTCAACCATACACCGTTTCACACCGAATGGAGTGGATTATCATTTGCTTCAAGTAGCTCCAATTGCATGTTCTTGTAGTTGGAACTTTTATGTTGAAATGGACGAGAAGGATCGCCAATAACAATTCTTCTAATGAGTGATTCTTTGTCACTTATTGATAGTATTAAACATTTTATTGAATAATATGATGCAAATTTAATGGAATGACCCATGTCAATATAGTTTACTTCATAAAACTTAGTTTGAAGAAAATAGTATAAGGAGGGGTGCGATTATTAAATTTATGCATTTAGATGTCCAAAGAATTTATTCTTCAAACACTAGATGAGTGACTTGGAGATTGAATTTCTGAATTGTTGGTGAGGTACAGTAGATTGTTCATCTGATCAATGGTATATGATGAAGGTGAACCAACCTGATCAACAGCTCTTTAAGCAGACAATACTACCGATCTGGGGAAACATTTCGTGTGTGGAATTTTATAGTACTCATTAACAATGGTTACAACAGATCTCATAGTTCTTATCTTGCGATGGTGAACAAGATGTTTGGAGAAACTCAGATTTGCACGAGTCCTGAACTGAAGTATCCAGGAGTCATCAAAGAGGCGCAGGTCCTGAACTGATTTACACAGGAACCGTGACTGACCATTTCAAAGATACTGAACTGCTCTGGCTTAGTGCGGAGTGGGTGAAAGTATGTAATGAATGAATCTTGACAGGGAGGAGATACTGTTTTTTTAGTAGATGAAGATCGATGAACGAAGTAAATCAAGTATGAATAGATGAAGAAACTTGTTGGATAGGAACAGTGACCATGGATACAACTTCGGTTTCCATCCGTAGTTTTACTGGTTCATCTTTTACCTTATCTATTTCTTCAGGATCAAGCATAGTTCCCTCATTATCAACCCCAGCATTATCATCTCTGTCAAAATGTTCACTGACCACATCTGCTTCCCACTAAAGAATTAGCTTTTCCTCATCAGGAACCCCTGGCTTGGATCCAGTTCCTTCACTTGAGGCTCTAGAGATGACTGTGGACTCATCAGGAACCCATAGTATGTTACCAGTTCCTTCATTTGAGGCCTCAAATTCCAGTTCTAGGTTGTCTCTTGCTCAAATTTCTTGCTTTCCTTAGAGCTTTCAATATGTCCTGCAGCCGCATGTTCACAGAGTAAGAAGTTTGCATACCCTTGCGCTTCTTAGACGAATCAGAAGACCTCTTCTTTTGCACAATAAAGGCCTCTCAGAAGCAATACCATACTGTCTTCTTTGTGTGGGCTCGGGATCAGATTCAGCATATGCATCAGACTTGTGTCAGTGATTTGGATGTTGTTTGGAAGCATATGCATCAGAGAGTTAACAACATCATCTCTTGTGTCAGTGATCTGCCATCCAGTTGAGGTAAGAGTTGGATGTTGTTTGGAAGCAGATGCATCAGACTCCATGTTTTCCTTTGAACTATGTGATCATCTTTCGAAGGAGGCTGAAGTTGACCCAGAAGCGGCAGATTTCGTCCTTCTAATCTCTTGCTGCCTAACCCTGGTTTGATCCATCTGAAGGACCTTCATCATCATCATCGTCTTTCCTTCATCATCACTATTAAGCATTCTCTTGTGGTCTTTAACCTCGACGTGCAACTTCCAATCCATGGCATCTTCATCTGCTATTTAAAGCTTCCATAAGAGCATAGGTATAGATGGTAGTTTGTGCAGGATTTCTGTTGCAAGACTGTTCAATTAATTCATAGATTAGAAGAGGAGCACACATTAGAACAAATTCTATAATAGCCTACCCATGACTGTTGACCTGATAGAGAAAGTTTAATCTGTTTTCTACCTTACCTGATCCCTTTTTTGATTCTGATAATCTCTCTTTGGACTCTTATCAGATTCTTGATTCTTATGGACTCTGGGCCAGGCAGCGCAGAGTATTTCTAGATTAATCAGCAGTGTGTCGTTCAAGGAATCTTTAAGGAGAGCATCACAAGTTTTGTTCCTAGAATATTTATCAACAACCGTAGGAACTTGGGATTGATTGAAGCCTCAAAACAAACGGCAGAAGTGATCAGTCTTCTTGACTTCAGACATCTCTTGCTCTAATCTTGCCACTCTTAGCTGAAGGGAGATGAATGGAGTGATTTCAGGGAGAGATGTGGTGATTGTTGTAGCTTCCGTGTTGATTGGTGGAGGAGAGACCAGTGACGACGACTTAGTAGATGAGACATCTGTGAAGGGAGTAATCACTGGAGGAGTTGACGTTACTGTCTGATGACTTGGATCAGGTATGGTGGAATCAGACTCCTCTATAACTTTAGATTTCTCCTGATCATCTTCGTATGGTTTTCATAAAGAAATAGATCCCCAAGAGTATTAATGCATCGAGATTTTTCATGAAGACATAGAACCAGAATGACTTTCCTGGATTTTCCTTTGATGACACGTTCGTACTGTTTATGATGCTTAAGGCTTCATGAACCATTGGTATGGAGCTGTCGCGAGGATTCAAATCTCCATGTGCTAGGGTTTGGTCCAGCAAGAGACACATGTAATTTTTCAGAGATTTGACTCCAGTCTGGTCTTCTTGCATGGGCACAGGCCTGTCTCCAGACACAATTCTTGCAATGAGTTAGCATGAACTTTCTCATGCAACAGCTTCTTCTTCAGCTTTCAGTTAAAGCCTGATAATTTACCTAAATCCAAAGCTATGTCTGTTTAAGGACGAGTTTGTCATGCATGAGTGATGCGTCTAAGGCTTCCGAAAAAGATCAGCACTCAGAGAAAACATTTTTCATCAAGTTTGAAAGCTATAAACCCGCAGTCTTTGCAACATGAGTCAAGTATTCCAGAATAGCTGAATGTATATAGAAGGGATTCTTATTGCAGTGAATGCCCTGAACGAAGAGTTTGTGTCTTGTAAATATTCAACTGAAATGTGAAGATGAGATTCTTCTGCAACTTTCTGTAGATATAATAGAAGTTTCCCTACCAATCTGTAACCGTTCAGAGCAATTAATGATCGTTCATATAAACAATCTAAATATATATCTAAAATACTCCAATATACAATATAATCAAAAAATTTTCATAAAATAATTTCAAATGTATATTCAATAATGAAAAAATATATATAATCGATTTAGATATAAATAAAATAATAACCAGATCAAAATATATATAATAAATAAACAAAAATGATAAAAAAAAAAAAAAAAATCATAACATATATAAATTTCAATAAAAAATAATAAATATTTACATAATAAATTATTTAATATATTAATAAAATAAAAAAAAATCAAAAAATAAATAATTTCTCAAATCCTATTATCTTCTCATCTGTAGTTAACAGATGCAGGAATATTCTCTTCTGCCATCGTATCTGTTAAAGAATATCAACAAAGATAGACAAACATAGCATATAATCAACGTTAGATAAAGATGTTCGCCTTAAGTTTGACATGCCCTTGATATTCAGATTAGCACGAAGATATTCCACATTAGAGTCACTGGACATTGGGTTAAGTCAACATTGGTCAACCTTGGTCGATGGTCTAGAGATTATCTGATAGGCTCAATGATAAGTTAACTAAGCCTGTATGAGAGTCAACAAGACAAATGGTCCTTTGGAATAGGCCTAAGAGGTTTATTGGGCTTATTGGGCCAAGACATGGACAATTAGCCTAAGACGCTGCCCAACAGATCACCAAACCGCCATGCTGTTAGGATCACATAAATGGTCCCAAACAAAGAAGCTTCGGTCACTCGAAGTTACAAGACAAAAGTCTAGCTCGAAAGACTATGTTATTTAATGTTTATTATGTATAAGGGCCAAGATGTAAAAAGCCCAAATAGAAAGCCCTAAAAGGCAAATCCTTATTAGTATAAATACTCCTAGTCTTAGTCAAAATTAGGTTAGACATCTAAGCTACATCATTTTCATTTTTCCATCTTAAGAGTTGGTAGCCTCTCTTTGTTTCTTTTAATCAAAAGTTCTTCATTGTTTTAATCTTGGTGTCATTGATCTTGTGCTTCATACATGGAATGATCTAGGGATCCTACAATTGGTATCAAGAGCCTACAAGATTGATGTATTGATTTGGTTTGTATTTTTTTTCTATTGATTTCGAAAAAAAAGGGGTTTGATTAATTGTTTGTTTGATTCTTGATTCAAAGATGGTTTATGTTTAATCCAATATCATTAAAACCATCTTGTTAGCAATCAACGATCTCGTGATTTTCGTTTGTTCATTTTTTTTGTTCGTGTATTGTCAAGCAAGAAAAAGGTTTTTTTTGTTTCGTGTTTTTGTGCTCACCGAACGAGTTCTAGCTGTTTCGATCGAACGAGTAGAATTCAAGATTGATCGAACGAGTGGAAAAGTCGTGGGGATCGAACGAGTACAAGTCGTTTTGATCGAACGAGTGTATTCTTCAGTTGGGATCGAACGAGTGGAAATATAGAGGGATCGAACGAGTGACGATCGAACGAGTGGAAAAGAAGGGATCGAACGAGCCTATCGAACTAGACGTTCGAACAAGTCAATCGAACAAGGCGTTCGAACAAGGCGATCGAACGAGTGGTTCGAACAAAGCAATCGAACAAGACGTTCGAACGAGACGATCGAACGAGTGACGATCGAACAAGCGATCGAACAAGTGGATCGAACGAGAAGACGATCGAACGAGAGGACGATCGAACGAGACGATCGAACTAGACGATCGAACGAGTGGATCGATCGAACAAGCAAAAAAAAAAAAAAAAAAAAAATTTTTGTGTCGGATTGTTCTGAAATTTTTATACCAACTCGAAAACGGCCCAACGGTCAAGACTCTTCCTCTTCGAGCGAGAGCCCTGTCATTTTTTGGCCATTCGGAGTCATTTAGGCCCTCAAAACTGCATTTTACTGTTTAAAAATTACCCGAAAATCACAAACCTCACACCAAGTCAGATATCATCAATCACTTAAGATCAGATCATTCATAAACAACGTTATTCAATGGCAACCAATGAAGAAACAAATGCTGCCTGGCCAACAGATACCTCACCCACCTATGTTGGTTGAAAGTGACTACGATTCTTGGAAGATTCGTATACACAGGTACATTCGAGGCAAACCCAATGGCAAGCAGATATGGAAATCTATCCAGAATGGCCCTACACCTCACCCTATGATCACTGATCCTCCAACTACTGATTCTGCTGCTGTGCCTGCACCGAGGAAGAAACTTGATTCTGAATTCAGTGAAGAGGAAAACAAACTTGAGATGGCTGATACTCAAGCTGAAATCATTCTCAGTCAAGGTCTTCCTAGACACATCTTCAACAACCTCAATCAAACAAGCACTGCAAAGGAGATTTGGGATAATGTGGAGATGCTCATGCAAGGATCAGGTAGGACTATTCAACAAAGGAAGGAAGATCTGTTTGATGAGTATGAACGCTTTCGTGCTATTGGAAACGAATCAATTCATGACTACTTTGTGCGTTTCCACAAGCTTGTGAATGACATGAAGATTACTCAGCTCAATATTCCAACTCATCAAATGAACACCAAGTTTGTCAACAACCTTCCGGCTTATTGGGGAAAGTATGTGACTAATGTCAAACAGAACATGGATATCTCAACCACACCTTATGTTCAGATCTATACTCATCTCAAAGCCTATGAGCCTCATGCCAAAAAGACTCTCAAGAAACAGGAGCAGTCTACAAGTATTGTTGATCCACTGGCCTATGTAGCTCACACCACATCTGCACCTGCACTTTCATCACCCTCAACTCCTTGTCCTCAACCTACTGCTCAGTCTCCGAATGACGCATTGATGGCCACTATGACTCAGATTGCTAATCTCTTAAGTGGTTTCCAAAAGCAGTTTCCACCCACCAACAACCAGCTCCGGACTTCCTCCAACTCAAGGACTCATGCTACGGTGCATGATGGTCACATTGTTACTCCTAACAACCAATTACCTCATGTGCAAAAATGGACTCAAGCACATCCGCTTGAAAACATTATTGGGGATAAAGATCG
>BQNB010153623.1:0-15620 GCA_026074375.1 Tanacetum coccineum
ATTTGAATTTCAAATTTTATGTTTTTAAATAAAACTTATTTTTATTTAATTAAAACTATTTTGTGTATTTTTATAAAAGTCTACTTTTATAAAAATATGATGGATTAAGAAGAAAAATTATTTTCTTGATCACTAATTAAGTTTAATGATTTGTTTATCCATACCTTGCGTGATTTACGTCAGGTGTAAACCAATGTCCGTCTTGATGCATACTTGAGACGTCGAGAGATGTTGATGCATGTATGCATTGATGATTTGTGATTACGAGTAACTTGCGCACTTTACGTTACGTATTACAAGTCACATGTTTGTCATCACCAAAACATAAAGAGATCGTATAGATTAAATATCGTAATATTTGCACTAACAATCTCCCCCTTTTTGATGATGACAAACTATGTAAACTATAACACATAGTAAAGTTTAAAAGTTAGTCGTTTACACTCCCTTCTCCCCCTTTTGTCGAAGCAAAAAGGTATTATGTGAATATGAGACGAAGATATGAGAAGATGGTATGTGTTCCGGGTATATGCGTTAGAGGAATGAGAAGAAGATAGGTGCTTCGAGTATATAGGATTGAGGAGAAGATATGAAAAATAAAGGTGAAGGTGATTGTGTGTTTCTTGGATAGTTTAGAAAATGTCATGAGAGATGAGAGGTAGGCAAGAGAAGAAGGTAGGTACTTTGAGTGTATAGGTTGAAGGAATGAGGAAAAGGTAGGTGCTCCAAGTATATAGGTTGGAGGAATAAGAAGAAGTTATGTGTAGGTTGAAGAAGTTATGTTTGGATAATTTAGAGGAGGTCATGATAGATGAGGAGAAGGCTTGAAAAGAAGGTAGGTACTTCAAGTATATAAGTTGAAGTTATGAGAAGAGGACCTTAAGGTTGAGGGTGATTTTGAAGTGGAGCAGGTGAAGTATTTGGAGTATGAATGAACCCTTCATTGTATTTGACAATCTCCAATCCTATCTTCCAATAAAAGTGAGCTTGCATCATCCTAGTGAAGTCTTCTATCATCATAGTTTAACCAACTTCATGCTATTTACCCACATATCTCCTAACTCCCCCTTGCTCATTGCGTCCCCATGATAATATCATTCCTTGTATATTGACTCTAACGGATCCATGGATCAAATAAATTACCATCGATGCTCAAGAAGTTCGATGCAATTTAAATGAGTAGAGCGCTTGCAAGTGCTCCCCCTCGGTGTATGCTCCCCCTTGTTTGGGGAACCAAGGAATCAAGATATTGTTGTGCTACAAAACAAAGTTAGTAGACAAGTGCACGTATACATATAGCAAAACATTAGCGGGGAACTAGACATGCACTTCTAGGTTTTATTATAAAGTATGACACTTTAAAAGAAAGTTGGAAGCTAGACACATGCAATCATTGTTTTAAAAATCAACAATTTAAATGATATAATTAAAAGACTCAAGACGTATGTTTAAGGACAGACATTAGATTGAATTTTAATAAACGAGAATGGTATGCTCTTGGATGAGAATAAAAAAGAGATTCCATACAGCAAAGAAGTAGGGAAGGATGAGCAAGACTAAAGAAGGAACGTGTTGACGAAGGGTAGTTAGAAAGGATTGATATATCATTTGCACTAACAATTGATGTGCATGTGATCCTATTGAGACAAAGGTGGATGATTGGGAATTTAAAGGTTTGTTTGGTGTTTTGTTGGTTGACAATGTTGAGGAACAAAGGTTGGATGTGAAATAAGGTAGTGGTTCTTTTAAGGTGTAAGAATAATGAGAGACTCAACATTGTGGCGACTCAATAACACTTGAAGATAGAATATCTTCTTTATGTTCTTCACTTTCTAGAAAATTGAGAGTTTTACGAATGAGTGACATTTGCATTTCGCAAATTACTTAAATATTTCGGATGAAATAATTAAGTTGTCAAGGGATATAGGAAGATTCTAATAGTAACAAGACTATTATAAGAGAGAAGAAACGTTTAGAAGTGAGAAGAAACGTTAGAGATGAGGAGACTTATTAGAAGTGAAAAGGAACGTTTAGAGGTTCGAAGAAACTTTAGAAGTAGAAAGACTATCAGAAGTGAAACGACTACTAGAAGAGAGAAGAAACGTTTTAGGAGTGAGAAGAATCGTCTAAGAATTTGAGACAAGACGTATGCGAGATGTGAGGACCAAGGTTTGTATGTGAGGGGATTTATTGTGAAGTGATGGATTGTAAGTCTATCGATTGTAAGGAATGTGTTTGATAATGAGATGCATTTCATTATGAAATTCACTTGACTCTTGAAAACATAAGCAACGATGCTTAGGAGTGTTGGGATATGAGGATGACCCATTGATCTATAGAGAGATATTGGGTATAGGTTTGGGTGTGGAGTAGACGTTAACTCATAGAAGAAGAAGAAGAAGAGAGAAACAGGGTGTTCGTTTTATGATTAGAGAAGGAAATGAAAGATATCACAATCCTGCTACCGGCGGTTCCATATATATATGGGGGCCGCCTGTTTTAATCAGGGGGCCGCCTGGTTTATGGGGACCGCCACCAGCAAAGGTGTTTTGGAATCGATTGTTAACAATTTTTTTTTGAAAAGAGTGACATTTTAATTTGCATTTCGCTAATTAAAAAATACTTATAGTACTTCGGATGAAGTAGTTAAGTTGTCACGACATGGAATGGAACACGGACTAGAATCGAAACTAGAAGAAAAGAGGAGAACGATTTATGGAATGTGTTCCATCATTCCTAAACCAAGACGAAGATAATTTAACGATTCGCGATTGAGGGGTAAAGAAAGAATGTCGGCGATTTTATCTTCAGACGCAACCTTTTCGATGGAGATGTTTCCTTTTGGACATTGTCCCGAAGGAAATGGTGACGTATCTTCGGTGTGTTTCGTACGCGAAAATAATAATAGTAATAATAATAATAATAATAAATTGAGAGTTTTGCGAATGAGTGACATTTGCATTTCGCAAATTACTTAAATATTTCGGATGAAATAATTAAGTTGTCAAGGGATATAGGAAGATTCTAATAGTAACAAGACTATTAGAAGAGAGAAGAAACGTTTAGAAGTGAGAAGAAACGTTAGAGATGAGGAGACTTATTAGAAGTGAAAAGGAACGTTTAGAAGTTCGAAGAAACTTTAGAAGTAGAAAGACTATCAGAAGTGAAACGACTACTAGAAGAGAGAAGAAACGTTTTAGGAGTGAGAAGAATCGTCTAAGAATTTGAGACAAGACGTATGCGAGATGTGAGGACCAAGGTTTGTATGTGAGGGGATTTATTGTGAAGTGATGGATTGTAAGTCTATCGATTGTAAGGAATGTGTTTGATAATGAGATGCATTTCATTATGAAATTCACTTGACTCTTGAAAACATAAGCAACGATGCTTATGAGTGTTAGGATATGAGGATGACCCATTGATCTATAGAGAGATATTGAGTATAGGTTTAGGTGTAGAGTAGATGTCAGCTCGTAGCAGAAGAGAGGAAATGTTTGGTAATGGATTAATAAAAGAATGAGAGGTATTACAAGCTTGCTGCCGGCGGTCCCAGATATATCTGGGGGCCGCCAGAATAGATCTGGGGGCCGCCGGACCGCCAACATGAGGGATGTTTGGGGAAATTGATGAATTTTTCGAAAAGAGTGACATTTTAATTTGCATTTCGCTAATTAAAAATACTTAAAGTACTTCATATGTAGTAGTTAAGTTGTCACGACACGAAATAGAACACGGACTAGAAGAAAAGAAGAGAACGATTTATGGAATATGTTCCATCATTCCTAAACCTTGACGAAGATAATTTAGCGATTCACGCTTGAGGGGTAAAGAAAGAATGTCGGTGATGTTGTCTTCAGATGCAACCTTTTCGATGTAGATATTTTCTTTTGGACATTGTCTCAAAGGAAATGGTGACGTATCATCCATGTGTTTCGTAAGCGAAAATAATAATAATAATAATAATAAAGAAAACAAACGAAGATAGAGACGATGAGCTTGACAATGTCAAGACGGATGGTGGTCTTCTCGAGTATTATGAATGTTCATAAAGCAATCTTATGATGAGGTATAAGGTTATCTTAAAGGTGATAGCGGAAATAGTAGAGGAAAGAGATTAGCCATCTCTATGGTTGTAGAGGTGTGGTTGAGTGAGAAGGAAGAGGTGTGATCAAATGTTTTCATCGGAGAGAAAGGATGTTTTCGTTGAAGAGATAGAATGTTTCGTCGAAGAGAAGAATGTTTTCGTCTAAGAGAAAAGAATGTTTTCGTTGAAGAGAAAAAAATGTTTTCGTCAAAGAGAAAGAATGTTTTCGTCGAAAGAAAGAATGTTTCGTAGAAGAGAAAGAATGTTTTCGTCAAAATAAAGAATGTTTTCGTCGAAGAGAAAGAATGTTTCGTCGATGAAAAAAGGATATCGTTTAAACTTATGTTGTTAAAAGGCTTGAATAGGGATTTTCGGATATGACCTTTAACATTTGCGATCGCAAGTTAAAGATACTTGAATATTTCGGATGAAATATTTAAGTTGTCAAACCTACTTGGAGGAGCGTTAGATTTGTATCTAACCTTTTCTTGATGAAAGAGTGGATGATTTGGAAGAAAGTAAGATGATGATCAAAGGAGTGTGTGAGTGAAGACTCTAAGAGATTTAATACCATTTTGCGACTCTTTTGACTTTTTAGATTTGTGACCCGGACGCGAAGAAAGATATTATAGTGTGAGAAAATATATACATAGATGTATAAGACATACAGATATAAGCATGCAAGTTTATCTAAGCATGCATCAACGCAATAATCAACAAGATTAATGTGTAAGACTGTATGACATCTAAACCTTATTTGTCATACATCAACCTAACATAGTGTAGGTGCACAATTAACATGTAAGTCATGTAAGATGACGCAAACAAAACATGATAATTTTAAATGTAATCATCATGTAAAGCATGTTAGCATTTAGCACTTAGGAGCATGTGTTATTTAGATGAACAAAGAGATATTTTATCTAAATTGCTAGAAAAAGGCAAACGCTTTTACAACAAACATGCATTCAATAGCTAAGCAAATAAACGTTGAGCATTAAGATAAACATGAAAGCATATAATTGCATTACGTGGGAGCACGTTATCATCTTGAAATTTCAAAGCACATATGTGAAATGCATGTAGTCTAGATTGACCAAGGGGAAACCTAATTTCTACTTGCTTAGTGTGCACTCCTAATGAAATACAAAGTCTATCGATGTAGACTATCATTAGGCATATTTAAGAAGAGCCATTTAATCAAATTAGAGAATGAATATGAGACTATCACTAGTGGTGCTCAATTCAGGCTAAACACGACCATTTTTACGGGTTATACCACGAACCCAACTTCACTCTTGGAAGCAATTCAACCGTTAGGTCAAATTGAATTTCTAGTGCAATAGATTCTCCAGTAGTCATTATCATGTTAGACAAAATAGAATTCCTATATTTGCCTAATGAAGTGTAGCAAAGATAAAATTTGTATTGTCTTTTCATACAAGGCCTACTATGACTCAACTAACATACTTTAATTTTGGTTCGCATAATCCTAATTAAAATGTGTGGAATTCTAAGGTTAAATGATAGAGCAAACAAGTTGTTGTAGGTTTAAGAGAGAATGAGTCATTTAGAACATAGGAGTATGCTTAAGAGTGACAATGTGTAATTCTCTATAATGAGAGTGTTCAAAGAATGCACCTTTTCATGTCTTTTATGAAAGAACTCCAATTAATGTTATTTACCTTAATAGATTTGTGAATGTTTCTTTGTATAATTATGATGATGATTTACTAAAGGTTAGTTACGTGTATGTTGAACCTTTAATCAAGAGATTCATAAGAGGAAGATGTTTTAAAATCTAATGCAATAGGGCAAATTTACCTAAACCGAAGATGAATCTAAGAAGAATGATCCATCGATCCGTGGAGGTACCAAATTTAGGCAAGGATCATTTTCCCACTATTTGGGATATGGTGTTGAAATTAGGTTATTAGGAGAAGCTTATATAAATTATAAGGGTTCTTGGTTTGAGTTTTTGGAAATGACATCCAAGACTTGCTTATTAAGTTGGAGTACTTATGAGTTTCCTGATGGAAATTCATAAGTCGTCAATCCTACTTAGAGTGTGTTAAGCTTAACATGTATAATTTGACCATAGCTAATAACACAACATTTGAACACTTTATACTCAATGAAACATCTTCACTGCAAGTGTGAATTGCAATTCGATGACTAATCTTGTTGTCTTGCAATCGACTTCCTGATTTCTGTAATAACGAGAGATGGTTAAACATTATAGATACGAAAATTATCTTGGTCATTTGATGATATTTCCGTGTCTAGATAATTCCTATCTCGATTTCTTGTTCATATTCCAAATTTGTATTCGAATGAATAGTGAGATTGATTATCGTTGAATAATGATCATCCTTTCATATTGGAAATCCTCTCTACGATACTTATTGAAAGAAAGCACGGAATGGTTTGAGAATATGTTCATTATTTCTAGTCCATAACCTTAGTATGGTTAAAGGGTTCTTATATGGTGAGAAGAAAAAATTATGCTTTATTTGGTAAATTAGAGAAAATTTGATGAGTGGAGAGATTTAATTTTGAGTTGTGCTTTTGAATTGTTTGAGCAAAGTTACATATGTTGTGCATTTGCTCATGTTTGGCTTTTCAGAGATGACGACTTTACCAATTGCATTGCAAGGTAAATTACTTGAATATTCGGATGATACATTCAGTTGCCAATCTTACTTCATTATGTATTTTATGATATATTTTGCCAAATATTTAGGAACAATCTATAGGACAAGTAGACTAATTAATGACATCATCAACAACAAGTGTTGAGTTATGATCCGAGGCTTATTCTTATCGACTTGGAAAGGGATGTCGTTTATTTTTATTATCAATCGAGTGTGATTGAGTATGTAGGTTTAAGATAATATCTCTTGTTATATTTTGATATAATCTTAAAGCTAGACAAATAAGAATCCGATTTCTTGTCCATACTCGAAAACTTGTCAATTAGATTCGATAATAATATCAATCATAGTTTGAATATGAGTTGCTTATATTCGAAATCTTTCTTGACCCTTCACGGAACACTCTTTTAAAAATAAGACAAATAAAGATTCTTCATAGTGTGTTCCACTCATCTAAGAATATGTTTGGTAGTGTGAGGTTGTGAATAATGATAAGTTAATTTCTCACTTCAAGATTGTGCATATAATTTGCGTGGCCAAAAACCTATTTGTTGTTTATGATTAATATGCATAGTTTTTGATACATTTTTATTAGATACGTTCATGTACGATTTTTCTAACAATTTTAATACAACACATATCTTTTGTATATACTGTTTGTTTATAAAAATAATATAATTATGAGTGAGTGTTAGACCAAATGCAGCACAAGGAAAGTTTAGCAAAACAATCACAATTTCTTGTACATAATATACTAATGTATTACTATGATATTTCATATGTTTACCAACTCACAGTCAAAATAAGAAGCAAGACGGTGAAAAGATTTAGGACATCTTGTCTGGAAGGAGTTAACGTGTTGGGTATTTTGGTGACGGGTTTTACTTTATCTTATGACAATATTTTCCAACATACTTGACACAGTATTGAATCTCAATCCTAAGAAGGTTACTAGACTCAAAATGATTTACAAGATGTTTATGTAACATTTGTAAATATAATGCCTAAAGGGAATGCACAAATAATTTCGCAACTTAACGTAAGAAATCTAGCATAATTCCTATTAGGCGTAATCCGAAAAACTATTAACAAATAAATAGTGTACATGGCAATGTATTTAGATAAATAAGTAGCTCAATTACAAGTAGCAATGCTCAACTTTAATATCAATCAACAAAAATACGATGCAAGTAAATACACATAATCATTTAGCATGCGCATAAAGATATTCGTCATTGTTTTATATATTAGATATAACAATGTATACTTAGCTTGATTTGGAAAATAAATAGTTCCTCCCCATTTAAAAAAAATTAATCAAGATCAATGTTTTGAAAAGACAAATATACCATTTTTCAAAGATACATTGACTAGAAATGCTTGACTTGAAAGAAAGAGTAAACTACAAGTTTTTGTCAAAACGAAACATAAAGTTTTGACCACTATGTAGTATTTTGCATTTCTGACTAACTTAAGTTTGGAATAATGACTTGGAAGTATTTTTAAATGAAAGTAGACTCAATTATCTTTAAATTGGCAGGTGGCACGACTTCTACAAACTTACGGTTGATTTTATATGATTTTTTGAAGTTTGCCAAATTCTCCTGAAACAAACAGACGGCCCTCGGAAAGGCGACGGCTCCCAGATATACTAGGGGGCCGCCTGAACATTTAGGGGACCGCCGTCAGAGACCCAAAAACACGTTTATTTTTATTTTATAAAATTATTTGGTAACTTAATGTAGGGACGTAGGACTCCAGGGAATTGTTCCAGCACATAAAACACGTATTTTAGACATCATTTTTACTCTTACGACTTAGACAAACATAAGTTGACATTTCCAAGTTCTTTTGAGAAAAATTTTCTTCAAGCTAGTATATGAAGTATATTTAATAACAAAACTAGTACGAATCAAACAACAAAACACTTTTCATATTTAACCCCCCTTCATGGGTAATTTGATACATGGATCGTACTCTATTTTAAAAACCATTTGTTTTGAAAACTAGAGGGACGTGGCTCTGATACCAATTGTGGAAACCGTAGAGGGGGTGAATACGTTTCCATTTAAAAACTTTAAATCTTTTGTATCAAATCACCAATCAAGTTTGACACAATATGAGAAGTGTTGATTATAGATCTACAAATTGTATACATCAATCTAACAATACAACCACACTCACAATATTCACTACAAAGAACAACACAACCATAAGTAAAATGATATACACAACAATCAACGCAATCATGATCACAATGCAAGTATTAAAGTAAAACACTAAATGTAAAGAAATAAGTAAAGCTAAAGGTAAAAGAAAATACAAGCCGGACACGATGATTTATAGTGGTTCGGTCACGAAGCTCCTCTTCGCCCTACTCCACTCCCTGAGTATCCAACTCGAGAGTTACTTCACTAATCAAGAAGCTCCCTTTCAGCGGAGAAAACCGTATACCAATGCTTACATTATTTTCCGACACTAAGCTAGATGTTGAGTTCTTCTTCGGGTACAACCAAACCCGTTATGTTTTATGACCCAACATAACAAACCTTGTGTTTTATGGCCTAAACACATAAACCGCGTCGCTTACAATATTTTCTGACACTAAGCTAGATGTCGAGTCCTAATCTTAGCTAGAACCAATGTATTTTAAGGCCTAAAATACTAACCAACCCACTATCAACCCATCAAAATATATACATCATTTGGATCTACACACTACTAAATATTGGAAGACATGGACTCATCTATATGTAACAAATGTTACAAATGGACTAATAGATAATAACTTGATCTTGACGATGATTGATTTTTTTTTTTTTTTTTTTTTTTTTAAGTTCTTCTCTTGCACTTGAGGCAAGAAGGAAAGGATAAAAAGATTGGTCACATTTAAACAAGATCTAACAATGTTAGTGATCAAGAGATTTTATTGAGAGAAAAGAATATTTTTAAAGAAGAAAGGATCTGAAAAATTCGTACAAAGAGGTGTATTTTTCTGTTGGGAATCGAGCAGTATTTATAGACAGGGAATCCCAACGGTAACTGGTGGCGGTCCAATATATATATGGTGGCCGCCATGCCTATAAGGGGGCCGTCCCTAGACTCCGCTCTTGTTTTTGTCTTTTTGTGGTGAATGTTGTATCTGCTATGGAACCTTTTATTTTAGAAGGAAAATTTGAAATTCAAATTTTATGTTTTTAATAAAACTTTTCTTTTAATTAGAAAAAGTTTTATAAAAGTATTTTTATGAAAATACTTTTGTAGAATAAAAAGTGAGGTTTAAGGGAAAAATATTTTATTGATCACTAATCATGCTTAATGATTTTGTTAGTCCATACCTTACGTGATTTATGTCGAGTGCAAACAAATGTCGGTGTTGATGTAGACTTGAGACGTCGAGAGATGTGGATGCAAGTATGCATTGATACTTTGTGATTACGATTAACTTGCGCACTTTACGTTACGTATTACAAGTTACATGTTTGTCATCACCAAAACATAAAGAGATCGTATAAATTAAATATCATAATATTTTCACTAACACCATCTTTGATACTGAGCTATTGCAAAAGGTACAAAATGATGATGTGAAACTATAATATGTTTACTAATGACAGAGAACATCCTGAGCAACCTTTTCTAAATCTGTTATTGACACATATCTGGGGAACAAGGTGATACGAACATCCATGTTGATTCATTGGATATGTGAACTAATGGATAAATCGGGTTGACCAGGATGTTGATGATGATCTTGCTAGGAGAACGTGATTTGGCTTGCGTCTTTTAATTGATAAACTAAATGTGCACTGCATGACAGCAATACTCATAAGTATTTTTGAAAATCATTAAACAAGGCTTTAGCTGATAAATTGAAAGGTGAAATTGAGGATTTTAAAAGCAAAAAATAAAAGTTTAGAATCATCAAATAACCATTTCAAAGAAGCAAACAATCAACTGTCAAAGACTAATCAGTTGATGTTCAAATACCTTAAGAAGTTCCAAGCTGAACTGATAAGTTTCATGATGCGAATTTGCGTCAAAGGTGGAAATTGATTGTGCAAAGCTATAGGTGATTTGGTGTCATACAAGAAATGATATCTCAAAAAATATTTAATGAATATACTCATAAATATAATTGATTTCAATCAAAACGATTTCAGAAATGAACAAGGAGATTATTGTACTTCAAGAGACATATCCATAATGTCACAAGAAAAAGAGGCTCATAAGAAGTTTCACAAAACTCAGTGAAAAGACAAAGAACTTGAAAAAGTCATTGCTTTGGAAAAATAAAATAAAGATTTTTGATGATATTGTATATAAACGGTCATATCAGTTCAAACAATGGAATATGCTTAATGTAATGTAAAACTCGAGTTTGTAAAACCTAAAGTTCCTCAGAAAGCTCATAAGACCGAATCTCGTCTGTATGATATAGATGCGAAATGAAATCGTGCTTTAGTGTTAGCTCTGAATCTAACGAAATGATTCGTCTTGCCCAAGAAAGTCGATCAAAATTAAGTGATTTAATCAAACCTTTTGATTATAAAAACTTGAATAATCTTTATCATTTGTTCGTTCCACAACGTGAAAAGTCTGATGAACAAAGATATTTTTCCGAAAGATCACAAATAAGTCATACACCTGTAAAAAATGGAAATTCAAAAGAGTCTTTTAATAAACAAACAACTTTGTTCGAAAACGGATGGATGAATCCATTTCGTAGGACAAAAAGTGTAAAAGCTCTAAAGAACTTTTCAAAATTAAAAGTAGCGTTGACACGATTTTTGATGGAGTGAAACGATCCAAACAAACAATTGCTAAAAGGACATACTTTGGTAATATAGATCCATTTAATCAAAACACTAATGAAGGAAATTTTAGTCCTAAAATTAGTGCAATTTTGGCTTACTTACAAAAATTTCAATTGTGTTTGGAAGAGAAAATGGTTGATTATCTAAGATACTTTAATTCTCTTGAACATGAAGTAGACTCTCTCAAATCTTAACTGGAAACTCAAAAAACACAGTTTTTGAATGAAATCGACCAACTTTCCAGAGAATATTATTATGCTAATCACATGAATGCTATACTTGGTGTATATACAACCCTTGATGAATTCACTCACTTACAATGTGATTATGTGGACCAAGTAGTCAAATGTGAACGTCTTGTAAAAGAGATTTAAAAAAGAACAGAAAATGTCAATAACAAATCTTTCAATGAATTGTCAAAAAGATTTTCTGAACTTGAACAACATTCAATTAATCTTGAACTTGCTTTACAGCAATGTCAAGAACAGATTAAAAATGACAAAGCTTGGAAACAAAAAGAATCAAATTCATTTCGAGAATTAAATGTCAAATATTTTGAAATTCAAGACTTGAAAACTCAATTAAGAGACAAAGACATTGCAATAAGTGAGTTAAAGAAACTTATTGAAAGGATGAAAGGAAAATATGTGGAAACTAAGTTTGAAAAACCATCGCTTATTCGACAACTAAATGCTTTTAAAAGTCAAAGACAATCAATTTTAGGTAAACCGACTACTTTTTTGATTCTCTTGCAAAGAAAGATTTTTCAAAGTCAAAGTTGGTTACTAAAAATGACGTGTCAAAGGATTTTTCAAAACCAGACACTGCACAGATTTTGCCTCATAATGTGAAGTCAATTTTAAAGAACACAAATGTGATTGCACCCGGAATGTATAAAGTGAACACAAAGCCTAATCAAACTAGAACACCATAGTTGCCTCAAGACATTAGGAAAACTAAACAACACGTGTCTTTCTCTACAGGATAATTCCCACTACTAGTGTTAGCAGACCATAGCTTAAGAGCAATCGATTGGAAGATATAGTCATGCATAACAATAGTCAAGGGAAAAAGCAACAAGTAGAAGACCTCCGTAGGAATTTTAAGTTTTCTAATAATAAAATGTTTGTACCTACGTGTAATGACAGTTTGAATGCTAAGACCTCGAATGTAAACTTTGTCTGTGTGACTTGTGGCAAATGTGTGCTGAATGACAATCATGATATGTGTGTTCTTCATTATATTAATGGCATGAATTCTAGAACTAAATAGCCAATAGCTATGCCTATTAGTACTAAAGAACCTAAACGAACTATGAACCAATCTGTTGCAACACCCCTTAAGAGAACAGTTGCTGCATAATCCACTAACCAGAAACCTAGAAGCACAATTAGGAAGTATGATCAAGTTGGTAAAACATCAGTTGGTGGACCAAAGTATAACCACCACCACAAAATACAATTGGAAACCTAAGTCTCTAATAGGATGTTAACCCAAATCATTAGTATGCCTCTAGGAAATGCATCTAGAACTGCTAATATTTTGGAACATAATACTCCTAGGTGTTCCACTGTGTCCAATACACCATTGTCTTCTAATTCTTTTGCAACTCATAGAGATAATCCTATTCATCGTCGACTCTGGTGCTCAAAGCACATGACCAGAAATCTCAAACTTCTAACTAATTTTGTGGAGAAATTTATGAGAACAGTAAAGTTTAGAAATGATCAAATTGCACCAATTCTTGGTTATGGAGATCTGGTTCAAGGAACTATTACTATCAAACAGGTTTATTACGTCAAAGGTGTTAGGAATTGAAGAATGTGAACCAATCTGTTGCAACATCCAGTAAGAAAACCGTTGCAACAGACTCCACTGTCAAGAAATCTAGAAACATAACTAGGAAGCTATATGAGCAAGTTAGTAAGACATGCAGATGGTGGTATCCTAAGTATACACCACCCGGATACAATTGGAAACCTAAGTCTCAAATAGGAAATGTTAACCCAAACATTAGTATGCCTCTAGGAAATGCATCTAGAACTGCTAATATTTTGGAACATAAGACTCCTAGGTGTTCCACTGTGTCAAATACTCCATTATCTTCTAATTCTTTTACAGCTCGTAGAGATAATTCTATTCATCGTCGACTTTGGGTGCTCAAAGCACATGGCCGGATTCTAACTAATTTTGTGGAGAAATTTCTGGGAACGGTGAAGTTTGGCAATGATCAAATTGCACCAATTCTTGGTTATGGAGATCTGGTTCAAGGAACTATTACTATCAAATGGGTTTATTACGTCGAATGGCTAAATCATAATTTATTCTCCATTGGTCAATTCTATGATGCAAATTTGGAAGTTGCATTTCGGAAGTCTACATGTTATATCCATGATTTGAAGGGAAAAGATCTTCTCACAGGATCTCGTGGCACAGATTTGTACTCTATTACTCAGCAAGACTCAACAACTCCCAATCCAATTTGCTTAATGGCTAAAGCAACATCGTCTCAAGCATGGTTATGGCATCGTCGTCTATCTCATCTAAACTTTGACACCATCAACTTGCTTTCGAAGAATAATATTGTGAATGGCCTTCCAAAATTAAAATTCGTCAAAGATCATCTGTGTTCTTCTTGTGAGTTGGGGAAAGCAAAAAGAAAGTCTTTTCACACTAAGACTACCCCGAGCTCAAAAAGACGGTTACAACTTCTACACATGGACTTATGTGGTCCAATGCGGGTAGAAAGCATTAATGGAAAGAAATATGTTCTCGTAATTGTTGATGACTACTCCCGATATACCTGGACTCACTTCTTGAGGTCCAAAGACGAAACACCTGGAGTTCTCATTGATTTCCTCACACTTGTCCAAAGAGGACTTCATGCTCAAGTTACAACAGTTCGAACTGACAAAGGCACGGAATTTCTTAATAAAACTCTTCATGCATACTTTGCAAAAGAGGGAATAAGACACGAAACGTCAACTGCTCGAACACCTGAACAAAACGGCGTTGTCGAAAGACGGAACCGTACTCTTGTTGAGGCTGCTCGAACAATGCTAAGCGCCGCTAAAGTTCCTTTGTTCTTCTGGGCTGAAGCAATTGCAACAAACATGTTTTTAATCAAAACCGTTTCACTTATAATTCCTCGACATAAGAAAGCACCTTACAAATCATACTGAATGCCCGAAAAAGCGAGTTAAGTTCTTTCACATCTTTGGTTCTCTTTGCTATATCGTCAGAGATGGTGAAAATCTTGATAATAATGAAGGAAAATGTGGATGAATGTATTTTTGTTGGGGTATTCTACTCAGTCAAAGGTCTTACTGGGTATTTAACATGAGAAACATGAAGAATAGTTTAAATAATTCAATTTGACAGATGATGATACAGAAAGATGGCGTCAGATCACGTCAGTTCTGACCCCGGTCCACAATGTTCGACAATGGTACTTGAACAAGATAGTTTAACTCTCGGTCCACAAAGTCAAGAAAATGTTCATCAAGTAGCTGAGACAGTAACAACGTCAAATGAGCTGGAATTGCTATATAGTCCGATGTTCAATGAATTACTCAATGGAACTTCTTCTGTTGTGTCAAAGTCTTCCGCTGTACATGCTGTTGATAATCCCGATAAACGTCAACAACATAATACAACTCACACTTCTACAACAACCGATGTTGCAGATCCACCTCCATTGAACATTCAATTAACACATCAAACTTCAACTCAAGTACCAACTGTCACTGCACCTGGGAACATTATTCAAGCAGAAACCAATACCGAAAATGCACAATTTGACGAAGATGAATTTATCAACATCTTTAGTACACCGGTACAAGAACGAGGGGAGACATCGTCTCGTCATGTTGATTCATCAAACATGCATACTTTCTATCAACACCATCCTTCTGCACAACGTTGAACAAAAGATAATCTATTAGAACAAGTCATTGGAAATCCTTCTCTATCAATTAGAACAAGACGTCATCTAGAAACAGATGGCGAGATGTGTATGTTCGCACTCACCGTGAGTCGAACTAAACCAAAGAACATCAAAGAAGC
>BQNB010153625.1:0-13658 GCA_026074375.1 Tanacetum coccineum
CACTAATCCACTAGTAACTAAAAGGATTCATTCATTTTATTTCCAAATGGCTAGAAGAAAATTTGCTCTTGGTCCCTTCTTGGCTCCTAAAACCCACAAACCACTTGGACCCCAAGGGGCTTCCAATACAACCTTCGTGAGTCATGGTTCATATAATATCCCAAAACCCTAATCCCTCTTCCTATAAGTACTATACCACTTCTCACTTTAGGGTTCTCATCACTTCTTGCAAGCCTCAAAAATCTTTCTCCCTTCCCTTTTCTCTTCCACAACCTACGGCCCAAAACACCCTTATAGGGGTTTGGTTTTCTTTGATTTATAGCAAGATCAAATAAAACTTGTATTTCCTTTATGTTCTTATGTAATCTTATTTCTAAGATAATAAATGGATGTTGTGGCAATAAATCTTTTTGTTATTTTTATTTATGCCTTTCGATAATTTCGTTACCACGCTTGGTAATTCGTTTGCATTTCCCTTCTAAATTGATTTAACTTGGGTGTTTCAAGATTTGTGATGTTGGTTTAATATTTATTATTGCGACCAAGGCTCGGCTCCTAGTGGGCTTATTTGTTCCCTTTAGCTTAACGTGTCAGTTGTAACTTTTTTTTTTGATGTCGACTTTATATAGTAAGGTGGAGTGAAGGTCTGCTTAGTTGCTATGGTTACTGATTCGATTTCCAGAAGTAAACGCGTTTTATGAATACTCACACAAAACTTGATGCAAATAGAAAATTGTTTCTTGACAAATGCGATGCTCATTTTTGTCATAACAGTGTGATGTGAGAAATAGTTTTATAACGAAATGAAATAGTCGATAAAGTAAACGGGAAGTAGCTCATAGGGTGACAACAAAATAATAGCAAAATGGTTTATGGGTTGACATCGAGATTGTTTGTAAAGCGATAGGTCATAACAAGTATAAAGAATATCCGAACAACCGCAGAAGCAGTCAAAGAAAATGAACGTAAAGAATTATTCAATCAACAAAATGAACGTAAAAAGTCGTGTTCTAAAGGTAGGTTCTCCAAGGTGACACGTATGAGGTGACAAGTTAATTTTCGTACTCCCATCAACTGGAAGCCTTCAAAACGATGGATTACGAAACAACATATGCGATCATAAGAAGAGTGTTCCAACTCGGAGTCGAATGGTAAAGTAACTAGTAGAATTTACAAAATATGTCGAATTTTCGATATCATCAAAAGGGAATAAAGTAAGGTCGCGTAAATAGTTGAAGTTAATCGTAAGAGATCAAGAAGAAATCAGCCCATAGTTTATATTTATTATATTTTTCATTTTTCATCATTTTTCATATATATATATATATATATATATATATATATACTCTTACAATATATAGAGAAGACTTTTTAAAAAAAAAATTAAGTATAAATTTGAACTAAGACTGAAATTTTTACTATCCACTACATAAAAATTATTGATTTATGTTTAATCTCCAAAAATAGCACGTATTATTAGTCCGGTTAGGAGCTTATGGGAGAAAAAACCACAAATTACATTCATGAGCTCTTAAGATTTCCAACTAATCCTTGTTTAGCATCCAACTCATAATCAATTCTTTCATTTTTCGTTCTTCGCAAATATTCGTGAACGTTTAGCCTAAAAGTTAAGGAACAAGCTAGAGCTCAACACGCTCGATCGAGTCAAAATTTATACTTATTCTACCCAGCGGGAAAGTCAAAATTGTGACAAAACAATTATTTATTTTTGAAAATTTTTAAATTATTTTCATTTTTTTGAAATTTTCGTATTTTTTCAAAATATTTAGTGGTAAAAACGGGATTACGCGAAAACAACGACTGCAGGCACAATTAAATCGATAGATCCCCCCATACTAGATTTAAACATTGTCCTCGATGTTTTAAGAAGGGTCTCTACGTAAATCTAAGGCCGTTTATTAAGTATGCACAAAGATAAATGTTAGTCGATAAGATTTGGATATCGGATTCCCAAATTGAAGCTGAGGATGTGAAGCTCTTGTGATCAAGGGACAAAACCGCGAGCACGAGAGGCTTCAAAAATCCGGGACAATCCTAGAGAATCACACAAGCAAACGAGAATGGAAAGAGGCACACCTCTCACAACAAAAAACACTTATTCATTACTACATAATATAACTAAGATATAAGCATGGTTTCCGTCCATGAAGCGCTTTTTTATAGTGGCACTAAAGTTGACCAATCCCATCCCCGAATATCAATTGTCCTTGGGGAAGGTTTGGAGAATCTGGACAAACCAATTTTTGGTACGTACCCCATCCAAAGATTGCTTAATTCGAAACCGTTCACCTTGAAATTTGGCCCAGAATTTTAAGATAACTCAACGGTGCCATATGGAAAGACATGGGAAATGGTGAACGGTCTAGACCAACGGGATTTTAACTTGCCCGAGAACATCTTCAATCTAGAGTTAAAGAGGAGGACTTGATCAACCGACCTTGAAAACGCGGTTTTTTGATCATTGATACATGATCCTCTATGTTTTCTCTTTATAGATTAAAGAGTTCTCATAGGCATGATCACGAAGTTCATTTAGTTCATTGAGTTGAACTTTACGGTGATCACTTGCCGTGGTCCCTCAAGGTCAAAGTTTTTGCATGCTTCAAGGTCCAGATAGGCTTTTGGGCTCGAGCTCGATCGGTAGATGACATGCTTTCCGTACATCGAGCTTGTATGGGGTACATCCCGATGGGGGTTTTATAAGCGGTACGGAAGGCCAAAGTCATCAACCTAATTTATTCGACCCAAGTGACACGGTACTCAACTCAAGCCATGGTTCCTTTTAAGAAATTTCCGTTTCAAGCCATAGATTGATACCTCAACTTGCCCACTTGTTTTGGGTGATACGCGGTGGAGAGACGGTGAGTAACTCTGTATTTAAGCATGACCTTTGCAAACACGACATTGCCCAAAAATTGGGTTCCGCGATCAACTTAAGATAGCCGAGGTGGGCACCGTAATCGTGCGAAGAGAGATTTAAGAAATTTTGCAAACAACTCGGCGTCGTTGGGTGGTAGACACTTTCGCTTCAACCCATTTTGACAAATAATCGACCGCCACGAGTATATATTTGTTCCCTCGTGAAGATGGGAACGGCCCACCCATAATCGATGCCCCACACGTTAAAGATTTCGCAAACTTGGATGGAATTTTGAGGCATTTCATCACGTTGCGAAATTTTTCCCTGACGCTGACAAGAGTCTATTGGGTACCAAGTCATGGGCATCTTTGTAAATTATGGGCCAATAAAATCCTGAGTCAAAAACCTTTTTGGCGGTGTAGTTGGCACCGTAATGTCCCCCGTGGTTCTTCATTGTGGCAAGCTTCGAGGATGTCGAGAGCTTTTTTTCCGTGCACACACCGCCGGGATCACTTTGATCCGCACATATTTTTGGACACTAGGGGTCGTCCCAAAAGTAGTGTTTAACATCCTTGAAAAATTTGTTCTTTTGTTGGACGAACCCATCACCCCTATTAACAATGAAAATCCCCGATGAAATTTGCATAATGCGGCAACCCACGGGGTATTTAAGTCACTACGAAAGTCACCGATATTAAGTGTCTCGAGTGTAATATTTTTCGTTTACCGTCCTTTTGTCGAGCCACATATTCGATACGATTGTTCTAATCGGAAAGAAGATCGAACCGCGAGATTCTCCAGCTCCTTTTGTGTCAATTACTTTGAATTTAACTCTTGAAGGAGAAGAACCCACCGGAGCAATCTCGCCTTGGAATCTTTTTTTAGCAAAGATGATCTTTTTAGGGCGGAGGATCCGATATACAATCTTTTGTTCAAGATTGAGGTAAGACCGAAATTTTTTGAAGGCATACACCACGGCTAACATTTCTTTCTCCTTCGTGAGTAATCGATCCGCCTCGTATTTATTGTTAACACTAGCATTAGTGTATAAGGCAAAGTGTTTTTCATGACGTTGCCCCAAGACTGCACCTATGGCAAAGTAGCTTGCATCGCACATAAGCTCAAAGGGCAAGTCCCAGTCGGGGGCAATCAAGATTGGAGCTTCGGTAAGTTTTTTTAACGTTTAAAAGCTTGAATACATTCATCTGTAAGAAGATGAAACGGAGTATTCTTTCTCAAGAAGATGATCATCAGGGGGGGATCGTCGGGAAATTTTAGAAAAAATCCTTATAGCACCGTCGTGGGAAACCGGTCAATGATGACCCAAGAAAACTCCGAACAACCCTTGACGGGGTGGATAAGGTAACTTAGCAATCAAATCGACTTTGGCTTTATCGACCTCAATCCCATTTTTGGAAATCTTATGGCCAAGGACAATGCCTTCCTTAACCATAAAATGACTCTTTTCCCAATTTAGACAAAGATTGGTGTCTTCGCACCTTTGAAGCATCTTGTCTACACGAGAGAGGCAATTTTCAAATGAATTCCCAAAGACAGAAAAGTCGTCCATGAAGACTTCCATCATTTTTTTTCGATCATATCATGAAAGATAGCCATCATACACCTTTGGAACGTGCCCAATGCATTGCATAAGCCGAAAGGCATGCGACGGTAGGCGAACGTTCCGTAAGGACACATGAATGTTGTCTTTTCTTGATCAACAAAGGGTCTAGGTAATTGAAAGTAACCCGAGAAAACCTATCAAGAAACAAAGTACTCATTTCCTGCTAATCTCTCGAGCATTGATCATAAACGGTTAGTGGAAGTGGTCTTTAAACTGGGGGATTCATTTAACTTTCGATAGACAAATGCATACACGCCACGTCCTAACCAAACGAGTAGAATAAACTCGTTCTCATCATTTTCAACAACGTAAAGCCACCTTTTTGGTACGCAATGTACGGGCTTACCAAAAGGACTATCCAGATCAGGGTAAATTAATCCGCGTCAAGAAGTTTTTCACCTCATTTTTTGATGACTCGTGAATTTTCGGATTCCTAACCGTCTTTGGTGTTGAACCGCTCGGTTTGTAGTCCCTCTTCCATAAGAATCTTGTGATTACAAAATTCTAGATTAATACCCATAGATTGTCGGAGAGTTTCCAAGACGATTGCTCGTTGTGTTACTCAACACCTTTATGAGAGCGCTTTTCCTCAACACAATCAAGTCTTTAGCAAATTATGACGGTAACTTGTTGTCACCTTCCAAAAATGCATATTCGAGAAGAGGAGGTAAGTTTCCTTGAGTTCAACTTCGGAAGGTCATCAATTGAAGATTATGAGTTTAGCTTCACTACTTTAACCTCTTTTCGAATTTCAGCAAATTATTTTCCTTGAGTGGGAGGAGGGTAATGATTGGATCATCATTGATAAATGATTCAATAAGAGAATATCCCCTCCGGGTCATAGTATGAGTCATCAACATAAGTTCCAGTTGAAGGTTGGATCAATTCTTCAAGAGCGAGGAAAGGGCATCGACTTCCTCCGAGAAGAAAATCACTATCCCCGAAGGGAGTGGAGATCGGAGAAAGTATAAACCGGATCGAGTCATAATAAAGGAGTGGGATCGCACTATGCGATCCATCAGAGAAACCGAGGACTTCTTGAGAATACTCCCTCACAAAGCCATTTCAAATGACGTCGATTCGGTTCACCGTCATAGTCATCGAATTATACAGAGATATCCCTCGAAGTTTGGACAAGATTGGAATGATATAGGCTTCTTTCTGACACGAAGAGTTAATTCACCTTCCCGTAACATCAATCAAGAGCACGGTCTGGTCTTTAAGAAGATCTCTCGAGAATTATGGGGACTTTCAGGGACCGTCATCAAAGACTACGACTACAAAGTCGGCCAGAAATTGAGACTTTCCTAACTTTTAGTTAGACACTCTTGGTGATACCAGACGGTTTGGGTAATTGAACGGTCCCGCAATGTTTAAGAGTCATAATCAAGTAGGAGTAAGCTTCGGAAGAGAAAGTTTTTTTCCACACCGGATACTGGTCTTGATATTTAAATGCTAGCACCAAGATCGGCCAAGGCTAAGCATTCATCCATTCCGGGAAAATCATACGGTATGAGAAATTTGTCGGGGTCTCTAAGTTTTTCGGGTAATTTGTTAAGGATAACCGCCGAACAATGCTCATTCAATAGAGTTCTAGCCATTTCACTTAATTTTCTTGTTTCCAATTAAGGCTTAAGAGTCCGATGGCCCAAATTTTTGTCATATAGAATCAAAGCATCTGTGAGGCTAATTTCAAAACTCAAATCCTTAAAGATTTCGTAGAATTTCTCAATTTGGTCGTTGGCTTTTTCATGGCGCCTTTCATCAATACGTCTCGAAGGATATGAAATCGATGGTTTCAAGTTAGGCATCAGAACACTAACGGGAGCAACAACGGGCTCAGAATTTGGTACATGAGTTAAACTTAGACAACCTGGAGGTTGGAACATCTTGGTACTTCTGTATTGTAGGAAGCACCTTGTCCCTTTATCACCTTGTTTTTCACGTTCTACTAAACTTTAGGAGGGAAAAAGAAGAAGTAATGAATCGTGTGTCTTGATAAGCACCTCGCTCGGGTGTAATACCCGTTCAAATCTTCCTTCGAGGTTAGTAATGGTATTACTAGGGAGTGTCCCATAAACCTGAGAGTAGAATCGTTATGAATCACAAAACTAGTAAGCATGATCGTAAATTGGTCATAATTGATTTTTGCAAGTTTTGAGTTCTGAGTTTGCATATTTCGCATCACTAGCATCATTAGCTTTAACGTATTTTTGAAATCATCCTATGGACACACCTTGTGTTAGCGGAGGCCGGGAGCTGGTAAGGTGGAGTTTTGGTGAACCGGTGGTTGATTAAACGGTAGTCGATAGATTTGGCTATTGGTGTAATTATGTCCACCGGATTGGTTGTAACGTTTTGATGGTTATTTCCTTGGTTTTGAAACGGTAGAAAACCGAGAGGTGTCGAATTTGATTAGCAAATCGGCTCGAGTAACCGGTATTTCCTTGATTTGAAATTATAGCGGGCGGCTTGGGAAAGCCATATTTTGAATATATTCATATAAAGGTTACCATCGGGTGGGGACAAATTCGATAAGAATAGCCACACCACATCTATAACACAACTTTCCTTGACCGCTTTTCACGGGAGCGGAGCTTGGGATTTTATTAACTACTGAATAAAGCTTATCACCGTATCTTTAAGTCGGCAACATCTGAGAAATACCGGTGTGTTAATAACTGCTCGCACTCACATTGGCAACAACCGTATAGATACGTGAATTATGAACTTTGGATTTGCTCTCAATGATTCTTAGGCAATCACAAGGCATTTTATTCCAAAAAGTTACCACCCGCGGCGGAATTCAATGAATCTTGATCATTAGGTTCAAAGCATCATAAAAGTATCCCTAATTGATGTAATTCTGAAAATCCATGAAGTGGTCAAGCCCAAGAAGATCATTGAATCAGTTCCCATGCCTCGTAAAAAGTTTCATCAAGATCGTTGTGGAAATACCTTGATTTCATTTCTAAATTTGTTGTTTTGGAGGGAGGGAAAAATTTGTTGATGAATTTCGAAACAAGATCATCCCATGTAAGAATCGATCGAGGGGGTTCTTTTTCAAGCCAAATTCGGGCGACCCCCTCGAGAGAAAATGGGAAAAGCATAAGCTTTACCGACGTACTCGGGACGTTCGGGAACTTTATTGTAGAAGTGATCTTGTTGAAATAACGGATGTGAGCATGAGGGTCTTCTTTGTCATGTTCGAAAAATTGTTTGTTTTGAACGAGGGTCAGCAATCTGTGCTTAAGCTCGAAGTTGTCCGCGGTGATCTCGGGCACAACGATGGCATCCTCGTAACCCTCGGTGGGTGCTTCAAGCAATTGAGCCATAGTACGATTATCGGCCATCGTAATTACGGGAGGTGCTTGATTTTCAATTGGTTCCACAAGATTAAATGGTTTAACAAAAACTGGTGGGACTTGTTGTTGTTGACGGTTAAGATTACGGGATTGAGAACGAGTGCGCATGCACTAAAATGTAAAAAGAAAATTTATACTAATTTTTTTCTCTTTTTTTTAAATTTTTTTTTGGTTTTTCAACAATGTATTCACAATAAATTTTAATAACGGACAATGAGATAAGACACTTAAACCTAATAATCAACTCGCTTCTCGGTAACTCTTCGAAGAAAAACGCACAAAGGAGTTTGTTTAACTTTAAAAGGTGAGCCGTACCTCGCGAGTGACACAAAAGGTAAGTTTTTGATCTTTGGTTCGGGAACTTATTAATGGATAATACTTCAGTTGAAAGTATTATATGTTGGTGTTCTTTTACAACTTGGGGTCAAAAAAAATTATTTCATTTTATGGATAAGTTTTTTTATATAATAATAGTATAAAACAAATAAAAGAAAAATCATTTGTATTTTTTTTTAATAAGAAAATAAACAAAATAACTTCACTCGGAAGGACCTTCAAACACAAATTTTCAAATGGCTCAACAATCGTATACAATCCTCCCCCGGCAGACGGCGCCAAAAACTGATCGGATTGGATTATACCTTTTATAAATATATAAAAATATAAATAAATATATAAAATAAAATAAATAAGTATGGTAAGAATCAAAAATCACAATGTAGTAAAAACGGGAGTATCGGATTCCCAGGGCCGTTTCCCAACCTAGGAATGTAATTTGAAAGTCGCGAGCGTTTTTGAGAATACGATGCTTTAATGGAACAAGATTTATGATTGATATCTAAAATTCTACGGAAAATTAAAGACCAAAACTTAAAACCAATTTAAGGCAAGACAAATTTTTAAACTAAAACGCAAAACGGGAATCCTAAACGGGAACCTAAAAACCTAAATTATCATATTTAAGTCCTAAAATGATCTTTTTGGTTTTTATAAGTCTTAATTGACTAAAAAGCTAGAACAAAGAAAACTAGACCAAAAAACGGAAAGATTAGGGCTTAAAAACACTAAAAACGTGAACGGGATTCAATCCCGTTCTTTAAAAAAACAAATTTTGCAAATTAAACTCTACGAAAGCAAATCTAATTTTCCTAGTTTCTAAATGTTAAAAGAAAAATTTTCCTAAAAAAAGAATTATATTTTTTGACTTTTTTATAATTTTTTATGAATTAAAAACTGATTTAACGAAATTAAATGTTTAAAAATACTAAACGATTTAATAAAAATCTATTTTTTTTTTGCAAAAGTGGCTTGAACAATGTAGAATCTAATAAAAATAAGTTGGTGAAAACAGCTTATCAAATAAGCTGTGAAATAAGCTAAAAACAGCTTATAAACTAAAAAGCCAAAACTATAAAAAAGATTTAATTGTGCAAACCTAAACTGAAAAAGACCCAAGGGAGTTGGTAGAGGGAGTGTGTTGTAAAACGTTTGGTGAATAGGGGTGAGGTCCCGGGTTCGAGCCTTGCTCACCTGGGACTTCCCCTAATTCCCAAATGTATTTGTTGTTGCCAAATTTTTTGAATAACTTTTTAAGAAGACAAAAAAAATAAGCACATTTTTACAAAAACACAATTTTTTATAACCCTGAATAAGAACATAGCTTATTCTGTCACTTTAGACAGCTTATTTAGTGCTTATTCGTGGTTAATAAAAAAGTGTTTTTGTAAAAAGTGCTTATTTTTTAGTCTTTTAAAAAGTTATAAAAAAATGGCAAAAACAAAAACATTTGGGATTAGGGGAAGTCCCAGGTGAGCAAGGCTCGAACCCGGGACCTCACCCTTATCACCAAACGTTTTACACACACACTCCCTCTCCAACTCGCCCTTGGGTCTTTTTCAGTTTAGGTTTGCACAATTAATCTTTTATATACGTTTTAGGCTTTTTAGTTTATAAGCTGTTTTTAGCTTATTTCACAGCTTATTTGATAAGCTGTTTTCACCAACATAATTTTATAGATTCAACAATGTTTCAAGCCACTTATGCAAAAAAAAATAGATTTTTTATTAATCGTTTAGTATTTTTTAAACATATAATTTTCGTTAAAATCGTTATTAATTCATAAAAAATTATAAAAACAGTCAAAAAATATAATTCCTTTTTTAGAAAATTTTCTTTTAAACATTTAAAACTAGGAAATTAATTTGCTTTTCGTCAGTTTAATTTGCAAAATTTATTTTTTTAAAGAGAACGAGATGAAATCCCCGTTCACGTTATTAGTGTTTTTAAAGCTTAATCTTTTCGCGTTTTTTTGGACTAGTTTTCTTTGTTCTAGCTATTTAGTAAATTAAACTTATAAAAAATCAAAAGATCATTTTAGGACTTAATTTTGATAATTTAGGGTTTTTAGGTCCCGTTTAGGATTCCCGTTTTGCGTTTTTAGTTAAAATTTGTCTTGCCTTAATTGTTTTTAAGTTTTTGTCTTAATTTTCCCGTAGTTTTAGATAACCAATCATAATCTTGTTCCATTCAAGCATCGATTCTCAAAACGCCTCTCGACTTTCAATTACATTCCTCGTTGGGGAAACGGCCCGGGAATCATACTCCCGGTTTACTACAATTGTGATTTTTGATTCTTACCCTATATTTATATATTTATATATTTATTTATATTTATATATATTTATAAAAGGTATAATCAATCTCGATCAGTTTTTGGCGCCGTTGCCGGGGAGGATTGTATACGATTGTTGAGCCATTTGAAAATTTGTGTTTGAAGGTCCTCCAGTAAGTTAATTTTTTGTTTATTTTCTTATAAAAAAAATACAAAAAGATTTTTCTTTTATTTAGTATATATATAATATATAAAAAAACATTATCCATAAAAAGAAATAATTTTTTTTACCAAGTTGGTAAAAGAACACCAACATATAATACTTTCAACTGAAGTATTATCCATTAATAAGTTCCCGAACCAAAGATCAAAAACTTACCTTTTGTGTTCACTCGCGAGTTACGGCTCACCTTAATAAGATTTAAACAAACTCCTTAGGTGCGTTTTACTTCGAAGAGTTACCGAGATGCGACGTTTGATTAATTAGGTTACGTGTCTTATCTCTTTGTCCGATATTAAAAATTATTTGTGAATACATTGTTAAAAAACCAAAAAAAAATTTAAAAAAAAGAGAAAAAAATTAGTATAAATTTTCTTTTTACATTTTAGTGCATGCGCACTCGTTCTCAATCCCGTAATCTTAACCGTCAACAACAACAAGTCCCCACCAGATTTTTGTTAAACCATTTAATCTTTGGAACCAATTGCAATCAAGCACCTCCCGTAATTAGGAGGGGGTGGTTGGCCGATAATCGTACTCTGGCTCAATAAGCTTGAAGCACCCACCGAGGGTTATGAGGATGCCATCGTTGTGCCCAAATCACCGCGGACAACTCGAGCTTAAGCCAGATTGCTGACCCTCGGTCAAAACAAACAAAATTTCGAACATGACTAAAAAAAGAGACCCTCATGCTCACATCCGATTATTTCAACAAGATCACTGTCTACAATAAAGTTCCCGGAACGTCCCGATACGTCGTAAAGCTTATGCTTTTCCCATATTACTCTCGAGGGGGTACCCCGAATATTTGGCTTTGAAAAAGAACCCCCTCGATCGATTCTTACATGGGATGATCTTGTTTTGAAATTCATCAACAAATATTATCCTCCCTACCAAAACAACCAATCTTCGAAATGAATCAAGAATTTTCAACAACGATTTGATGAAACTTTTTACGAGGCATGGGACCGATTCAATGATCTTCTTCGGGCATGCCCACATCATGGATTTTCAGAATTACATCAACTCGATACTTTCTATAATGCTTTGAACTCTAATGATCAAGATTCATTGAATTCCGCCGCGGGTGGTAACTTTTTGGATAAAATGCCTTGTGATTGCCTAAGAATCATCGAGAGCAAATCCAAAGTTCATAATTCACGTAACAAACCGGTTGTTGCCAAAGTGAGTGCGAGCAGTTCTACCCCCGGTATTTCTCCCGATGTTGCCGAACTTAAAGATACGGTGAAAGCTTTACTTCTCGATAATAAATCCCAAGCTCCCGCTCCCGTGAAAGCGGTCAAGGAAAGTTGTGTTACTTGTGGTGGAGCTCATTCTTATCGAAATTGTCCCACCACCGATGGTAACATTTATCATGACAATATTCAAGAATATGTTTCCCAAGCCGCCGCTACTAATTTCAATCAAGGAAATACCGGTTATCGAGCCCCGATTGCTAATCAAATTCGACCTCTCGGTTTTTCTCCCGTTCAAAACCAAGGAAATAACCAAAACCGTTACAACCAAAACCGGGGGACTAATTACAACCAAAGCCAAATCTATCGACCTCCGATTAATCAACCCCGGTTCACCAAACTCCACCTTACCAAGCTCCGGCTCCGCAAACACAAGGTGTGTCAAAGGATGACTTTCAAAACTACGTTAAAGCTAATGATGCAGTGATGCGAAATATGCAAAATCAGAATGCATAAACTTGCAAATCAGATGACCAATTTTTTTTTGTTTGTAAAACAAACATGCTTACCAATTTGTGAATTCCAATACCGCTTCTACTTCAGGTTCAGGGACACTCCCTAGTAATACCATTACTAACCCGAAGGAAGATTTGAAGGGTATTACCACCCGAAGCGGTGTTGCTTATCAAGGACCCACGATTCTTACTACTTCTTCTCCTCCTAAAGTAGTAGAACGTGAAACCAAGGTGATAAAGGACAAGGTGCTTCCTACTAATAACAGAAGTACCAAAGATGTCCAACCTCCGGTTGTCTAAGTTTAACCTCATGTACCAAATTCTGAGCCCGTTGTTGCTCCCGTTAGTGTTCTGATGCCTAACTTGAAACCATCGATTTCATATCCTTCGAGACGTATTGATGAAAGGCGCCATGAAAAAGCCAACGACCAAATTGAGAAATTCTACGAAATCTTTAAGGATTTGAGTTTTGAAATTAGCCTCACAGATGCTTTGATTCTTATGCCAAAATTTGCCACGACTCTTAAAGCCTTAATTGGAAACAAAGAAAAATTAAGTGAAATGGCTAGAACTCTATTGAATGAGCATTGTTCGGCGGTTATCCTTAACAAGTTACCCGAAAAACTTAGAGACCCCGGCAAATTTCTAATACCATGTGATTTTTCCGGAATGGATGAGTGCTTAGCCTTGGCCGATCTTGGCGCTAGCATAAATCTCATGCAATTATCCATGTGGAAAAAGATTTCTCTTCCTGAGCTCACTCCTACTTGTATGACTCTTGAACTTGCAGACTGTTCGATTACCAAACCAATCGGTATTGCCGAAGATGTCTATCTAAAAGTAGGAAAGTTCAAATTTCTGGCCGACTTTGTAGTCGTAGACTTTGATGCCGATCCCCGAGTACCCCTAATTCTCGGAAGATCCTTCTTAAAGACCAGACGTGCTTTGATTGATGTTTACGAAGGAGAATTAACTCTTCGTGTTAGGAAAGAAGCCATAACATTCAATCTTGACCAAACTTCAAGATATTCTTCTAATTACGATGATATGATGGCGAACCGAATCAACGTTATTAAAATGGCTTGTGAGGAGTATTCACAAGAAGTTCTCGGTTTCTCCGATGTGATCACAAGTGGCAATCCCACTCCTTACTATGACCCGATCGTTTCTACCTCTTCTTCGACTCTCACTCCTTTTGGGGATAGTGATTTACTTCTTGAGGAAGTAGATGCTTTTCTTGCTCTTG
>BQNB010153626.1:0-15620 GCA_026074375.1 Tanacetum coccineum
CATTTTATCGATAATATAAACAAAATAATCGAATACTTTTAAATTAAACGCACCCTTTTTCGGTGTCAACACAATCAAATCAAACGAACCCCTTTTCTGTGTTACAAAACCAAACGCACCCTCGGCGTTTAATAACCCACAACCCGACGCACCCTTGTCGGTTGTTAACCCACGAAACCAAACGTACACAGCCATCTAAACACACCCGTATTGGTTTCTACTAAACCAAACGCACCCTTGTGGTGTTTCTTGATAAACCGAACGCACCCTAGTGGCGTACGAACAACCCGAACGCACCCTCGGTGCAAACACGAAAACCAACGCACCCCTTGTGCGGCTGACCGAACCCAAACGCACCCTTACCGGTGCAAAACCAAAGCACCCTTTGTTGTAGAACTAAACCCGACACCCCTTTTGTTGCAAACCAACCCGACAACCCTTTTTCTTGATGTATAAATAAAACAACGTACTCCCCGGTGCCATATTTAAAACCACACGCACCCTTGGCTGTCGCGGTGGTGATGGCTGTGGTGACATGATGGTATGATGAGGATGATGATGACGAGGTGATGATGATGGTGGTGGTGGCGACGCGGCTGAGACAGCCGGAGGGGGGAAAGGCGCGTGGAGGCGCGTGTGTTGGGGGATCGGGTAGATCCGGTGATGAGGTTCACTCTTGGTCTTGGCCGGAATACTCGCCGGAAAAGTTTTTCGGCGGCGGTTGGCCGGAAAAGGTGGCGGCCGGAGGTGGGAGGTGGTGGCCGGATATTTTGGAGAGATAAGGGTGTAAGTATGTTTTATTATCTTTTGATAAAATGAATACATGAAAAGTAAATAAATAAATTTATATATATATATTAACTTTTTAAAATAAAGTAGCAAGTACCTAATAGTTTAGGGTTCCTTTTGTAAATTTTTAATGAGTTTTTGATAATTATCGGTTCGGGACTCGTTTGAGTGACTTAACGGATGTTTCAAAATACGAAACTTGCGCCATTGTTTTCCAAATCATTTTTCTGATAAAAATGAGTATTTATTTGATAATATTTCGTAAATATTTTTATAATATTTATAAAAATATTCGTTATCTATTTGGTGAACCGGTTACGTCTCGTCTGAAAGTAAAACTAGAAATAAAAATTTTAAACCCGCATATTCGCGTTATCAACAAACGTTTTCGAATACAATGATGACTAATTTATTAAATATTTTTATTTAATAAAAAGTGTTAATTAAATATAACATAATTATTTTCTCGTTTCTAAATCTTGCGAGGGCATTTCAGTCACTTTCTGACTGTTTTTGGGTCTCGGTCAAAACTGAAAAGTTGTCAGGAATGTCGTTTTACATCAAATTGCTTTAGAGTCCGAATAATGAAAACGTGGTTTAGCTGCTCGTTTTTGATAATTCAACCTAGGAATAACTTATATCTCGTTTAAAATTCCAAAAATTCTCGGATGTTACACTATACGTGTTCTCTAAGCAAATGTTCCAGCTCTTAGGAGTGAAAACTTAATTGAAAGGGTTAAAAAATCTCCTTGCCCAACAAGTTGGATTGAGACAATTGATGCTTCCAGAGGCCGATCTAAAGCCAAGTTCCTTGCAAACACATATTTACTAATTTACTAAAGTCACAAATTAAGCGTAGTTTCATAAGATATAATGATATTGTTATCACAAATACAGCTTAGTCACAAATATTGTTATCACAAATACAGCTTAGTCACAAATACACATATTTACCAAATCACTCCTGCATAGCTATATAATATAATACTGAAGTAGCATGATTTTAGACTATACACGTGAATTTAGACTATACATCACTCTTGATGTAATTGAAGTAGCATGTTATCCCTCTCCTCGCCAGTTTCACCAACCTTGTCTGAATTTTGCTAAAACGAAAAAGTTAGTTAATGGTTAGTTTGGACCTGGAAGAAGTTGACTTTTCTATAAATATTGTTAACCATTCAATATATACATGTGCTTTAATGGAAGCTTCATAGTCCTTTGGTGAAGGTCATTACTATTCTTCTACTTCAAACTTACCATATTGGATTGTTTTAAGTATCCTATCAGTCAATGGTTTTACAAATTTATTATCAACGATTAAGGATACATATAATACTGCACCTGTATTTTTTTGTAAGAAACTAAACCTGTGACTATTAGTTTAAAAAAATAATGAGTTTATAGTGTTCTCGTATGGTTAGACTAATTATGGCAAACATAATACGAATAGCATAATCTCTACCATTTTAATATTCCGAGCTGTAGCTTTGTTGTAGACACAAATGTGTTGTAAAAACTTCAAGAAATTTAACAAACCTTTTATTAGAAGCGCGACTTATTGCAGTAATCATGTGGCCATGAAAGGTTACCATATCAAGTCATAGTCGCTTTCTAAAATCACAAAATCAACATGTAAGGAATAAAAGCATTGCACCGAACTACATACAGAGCTGCAACTTGGACAACACCACAACTTTTATCTCACAATCTACTTTTTCCACTGAAATCTATTTAGTTGATTCCAATTATTTTTTCACTAATAGGTTAGATAAGATTGTTCAAGCTACTATGGTTGTTCTTACATGGTTTCACAAATCACAACGTTGCCTACCTAAGTTGCAGGCTTAGATAACTAAGATAGTATCATGTTCATATAGTCGGGTATCCAAACACTCAAAACAGTTTCTCTACACTAAACTAAGCAGTCCCAAAAACCATTAACACAATAAGCAGATAAAAAACACTTCTAATTTCCAATGTCAAACATCCTTAATATAGACATACTGTCGTATCTAATTCATCAACAAAAAATAAGCATATAACACTTTCAAATCAATAAGCAATCCCAAACATCCCATAACTACTATTTAACAAAAAAAATTAATTCTTTGTATTAATCGAATTCAAAACTACACAAACCTGGGTTGATGATTATAGTAAACCACTGATATATGATTTGGTGTTTTTATGTTATTGATTTGAGTCGTGTTTTGATGAAAGAATCATATAAAAAAATCCGATTGTCCAGAGTTTAATTTAGGGAGGGTTTTGATTTGGGACGGGATTTTTGTGATATGGTTATGAAAAAAAGTCAAAGTGTTGAATGATTTATGGCGATTCTTTAAAAAATAAATAAAAAGTTAATGACATGGCATCCAAGATGACGCGGCATTATGACGTGGCATTAAATGGTCAAATGCTTCCTGTTATATATAATGTTCGTATATAATATATATATATATATATAACTATAATAATTATATATATAAATAATATATATATCTTTTTACTTTTATATATATAAATTATATATATATGATATATATATATTATATTATATATATATATCACCATTACGTATACACAATCATACACTAGAATCTCCAAGTGCGACGCAAAACATTTCACTTTGACTTACTTAACAATATCACGTTTTCAATAAAGTTTCCATTTTTAGAAAGCTTGCCGAAAGTAAGGATAATATAATCCAAACTTAGCATTTCATCTTAGTTTAACTAACATTACAATCCCTTTCTTGTTATGACTATATTCAAAAGTATACGCAAGTATGACTTTCAAAAGTCAAACTTCTTAGTTGACTTTTTACCCCAAAATGACCCAAACTTGACTCGGCCATAAAATCTTTGTTTTTAGGAGTTACAAGGCATACTTTATATCAAAACGGACCTTAGAAAATCCTTTATCATATTCAAAAGCCTAATTTAGATTTTAAAATTTTCTCGACATACTATGGTCAAGTCAAACTTTATGGTCAACAAAAGTCAACACAAAGTCATATTAAAACTCATTTTTACCAAAATCCAACCATTCCAATAAGTTTAACTAGCCTAAAAACATGTACTAAAATCATCAAACATATGTTCATACTTGAAATACTTTCAAACCCATTTTGCACTTGAATCGACTTGCTACAATTACATACATGCAATAACCATCAAATAAATCAAGACATAAACATAAACAAGTGCTCAAAAAGCAATAACAAGACTCGACTTCGCTTCCCCTTTGTTGCTTAGAATTGGACGAACCACCAAGACCAACCAAACAACCTTTTTCCAAACAACCAACTAGGTAATAATACTTATTTAACACTAGTAACCCTTCCTTTTAGATCAAAATCACAAGAACTTGACCAAAAACCCAACTTTTTTAATACTTAGTGCATGTGAGGTTTCTTTAGTGGGATTTGTAGATGATTGAACAAGGATTAATATGGTATAATCGGATTTAAATGCATGTCAAGAAAAATCAATGGATTGGGTGTTTGTTTAAGGTGTACGGTCGAACAAGAAGAGAAAAGAGGAGAGAAAACAAAATTTTGACTAAATAGTGTATGTGTGTATGAATGGTTCTATTTATAGAATTAGAGTTTGATAGATTGGCAATTTAGGTCCCTCCTTCTTTAACCTCTTTTAAAACTAGTCTAAAAGCATCATTTTTATAAATAAAAATTCGGCTAAAAACTCGGGTCACACCTCGTTTGTAAATATTTTAAATCCGTCCCACTAAATATAGTTTAAAACCTTTATTAAAACGTTAAACCTCGTAAAACACGACCTTTAAACACGGTTTTTTCAAAAACTCTGACAAAAAATAAAAAATTAACATATTTACGCTCTCGGAGCAGTAAAATAAAATTTTCTGACCTTCTTAAATGCTAAAAACAAATAAAAACTAAATCACATAATGAAATTCACCAATAAATGGGAAATTCCCATCAAACCACATATAGCATAAACGACTATAGTTATCTACGCAATTAAAATAAGCGTTATAGTTCGGGATAAACGTTGACCTAAAACTCGGGTTGTTACATCCTCCCCACCTTTAGGGAGTGACGTCCTAGCACTCGGCTCGTCTCATCCACTCTCTCCGCTTTGTCCTTACTTGTAAAGAGATGAGGGTACTTTTTCTTAATCTGATCCTCCCATTCCCAAGTAAATTATGGACCTCTTTGCGAATTCCAATGAGCTTTAACTATAGGTATCCGACTTTGCTTAAGTCGCTTGACCTCTTTATCAACAATTTCTATCGGTTCCTCAATCATATGCAACTTATCATCAAGTTGAATCTCTTCCATCGGAACTACAATATCACCTTTTGCTAAACACTTTTTAAGATTCGAAACATGAAAAGTACTATGAATTCCCTTTAATTCTTCAGGCAACTCCAACATATAAGCTACAGGACCAACTCTAGCTAAAATCTTGAATGGCCCAATATAACGTGGACTTAACTTTCTGCGCTTTTCGAAACATACATCGCCCTTCCAAGGCGATACCTTGAGTAATACCATATTACTAACTTCAAATTCCAACGGCTTAAGTCTCTTATCTGCATAACTCTTCTGGCGGCTACGAGCAGCAAATAAGCGATTCTTAATCTGGACAATCTTCTCAGTCGTATCGCGGATCAACTCTGAACCGGTGAGTTGGCTATCCCCAACCTCACTCTAGCATACAGGTGATCTACACTTTCTTTCGTACAAAGCTTCATATGGTGCAGCCTTAATACTCGCGTGATAACTATTGTTGTATGAGAACTCAACCAATGGCAAATGGCGATCCCAACTACTTCTAAAGTCAATCACACAGGCACGCAATATCTTTCAGCATTTTTATAGTCCTTTCACTTTGACAATCCGTTTGGGGGTGGTAAGCGATACTCATATCCAATTTCGTCCCCAATGCCTTCTGAATCGATTTCCATAAATTAAACGTAAAATGGCTATCTCGATCAGAAATAATTGAAACAGGTACACCATGCCTACACACTATTTCCTTTAAATACAGTCGTGTGAGTTTCTCCTTACTATCCGTTTTCTTCATTGGTAGGAAATGAGCTGATTTGGTCAGTCGGTCGACAATAACCCAAATCGTATCATACCCACTTGGCGTTCTCGGCAATCTACTCACAAAATCCATAGTAATTCTTTCCCACTTCCAAACAGGAATCTCAAGTTGTTGCAGCAACCCAGACGGCTTCTGGTGCTCAGCCTTAACCTTCACACAAGTTAAACACTTACTAACATACATGGCAATATCAGCTTTCATGTTCGGCCACCAATACAATGGCTTCAAATCTTGATATATCTTATCTGATCCCAGATGGATAGAATACTTAGACTTATGCGACTCATACATAACCAAATCTCTCAATCCACAGTATCGAGGTAACCAAACACGATTTCCAAAACAACGTGTTCCATCAGGGTGAAATTCGAATATCGGCTTAATCAATCTCCCTAAATTTTCCTTCCTTACATACTTTTTCTTTATTGCTTTTTCTTGAGCTTCAAAAATCTGCTTAGGTAAATCATTGTGAACAGTCATCATCAAAGCTCAAACACGTAATGGCTTATCCCTTCTCTTTTGACTTAAGGCGTCAGCCACAACATTCGCTTTTCCAGGATGATACCGAATTTCACAATCATAGTCACTCAATAACTCAATCCACCTTCGTTGTCTCAAGTTTAACTCTTTCTGATTCAGAATATATCATATGCTCTTGTGATCGGTGAAAACCACACACTTCATTCCATACAGATAATGTCTCCATATTCTAAAAGCGAAAACAACGGCTCCTAACTCCAAATCGTGAGTAGCGTAATTCTCTTCATGGACTTTCAATTATCTAGAAGCATATGCTATCACATTCTCTCTTTGCATCAACACGGCTCCATAACCCTTAAAAGATGCGTCACAATACACCACAAAATCTTCAGTTCCTTCGGGCGACGCTAAAATTGGTGCACTACACAATTTTTGTTTCAATGTTTGAAAAGCTTCTTCTTCTTCACTTCCCCACTCGTACTTCTTATTTTTCTGAGTCAACTTAGTCAGTGGCTTAGAAATCAAAGAAAAACCTTCAATAAACCTCCGATAATACCCAACCAATCCAAGAAATTGTCTCACCTCCGTCGGCGTCGTCGGTGCAGCACAACTCCTAATAGCTTCGACCTTTGCAGGATCAACATGAACACCACTATGATCAATCACATGACCCAGAAATTGTACCGAATCTAGCCAAAAATCACACTTTGAAAACTTGGTGTACAATCTCTCTTTCTTCAGCAGCTCCAGAATAATCTTTAAATGTTTCCCATGATCTTCTTCGTCCTTGGAATAAACCAAAATATCATCGATGAACACTATGACGAACTTATCAAGATATGGCTTGCATACTCGGCTCATCAAGTCCATAAACACAGCAGGCGCATTAGTCAATCCAAACGACATTACTTGGAACTCAAAGTGACCATACCGAGTTATAAATGCAGTAATCAGAATGTCTTCCTCTTTAATGCGTAACTGGTGATATCCTGATCGCAGATCGATCTTAGAATACATGCTCGAACCTTGCAGTTGATCAAATAAATCAACAATTCTCGGAAGAGGATAACGATTCCTGATAGTCAACTTGTTCAAGTCGCGATAATAATATACATCCTAAAAGATCCATCTTTCTTCTTCACAAACAAAACTGGTGCTCCCCACGGTGATGAATTCGGACGAATAAATCCTTTCTCCAGCAGCTCTTGCAATTGTACCGACAACTATTTCATCTCAGACGGTGCCAATCTATACGGTGCATGCATAACAATTGCAGCCCCTGGTACTAGATCAATTTGAAACTCTACTTGCCTCGGCGGTGTAGTCCTGGCAACTCCTCAGGAAACACCTCAGGAAAGTCATGAATCATAGGCATGTCTTCCATTCGTTTCTCCTCCGACTTGCTCTTCGTAACGTGTGCCAAAAACAAATGACAACCTCGCTCAACGTACTTACGGGCCTTGATACATGAAATAATCTTCAATCGTGACACACCTTTATCACCTTTGACTATCAACGTCTTATTCCCATATGGTATATGAACAACTTTCTCGCCACAGACGATAACGGCATCGTGCTTGACAAGCCAATTCATACCGATGATGACGTCAAACGTACCAAGCTCAATCGGCATAAGATCGATTTCAAAAACATAGTTTACTAAACTTAAAGTGCAACCTCTCAAAATAGTGTTCATACTAAATACCCTTCCGTCAGCTAACTCTACCTCATAACTAACCTCTATTTTAAGCGGTTTGATATCGAGCAATGAACTAAATCTAGTGTTCACAAAACTCCTATCGGAACTCGAATCAAATAAAACAGAAGCATATAGGTTATTTAGCAGAAACGTACCAGTAACCACATTCGGACCTTTTGGCTCAGCGTCCTTAATAGCATAAGCTCGACCACGAACTTCTCCAACTTCTTCTTGTTTCACCTTCTTCAGACATCGGTTCCTAGTATGACCTTGCTTACCACAATCATAACAAGTCCAAACAGGTAGAGCGTTAGCACCCGTAGCAACACTCTTTTCCTTACAGTACCTCGACTTGTATCCAACCTTTCCACACTTATGATACTTGATCGTACACTGACCAACATGGCGAGTAAAACAACGTTCACACAAAGGAAGTTTTCCATCAGTAGGTGCGGTAACCATGGCTCGCACATTTCTTTACTTTTGGTTATTCTGCAAAGTCTGACAAGAGTTATCCTTTTGATTGCCCTTACCACTACTATTTCCACTTTGAAGGCTCTCCCACTTTCGCTTCTTACTTTCCAAAATTCTTTCATTTCTAGCTTGCGACTTCTGCTCCATCAACTTATGAGCCATACACACAGCTTCATTCAGATCAGCAGTCACTTCTCCCATGATGTTATCCGTTAAACCTTGGATATAAGCATCAATGTAACACCCCCAAAATGGGTCGCAGCGGAATATGGGTCTGAGAGTGTTACTTCATAGATCAATAGCACAAGATATGAGAACGACCTCTAAATGAGTCGTTTAAAAATAAGCAGGGCTATGAACTCACCGTAAGTGAATGATTGATTATCTAAATCAAATAAGTGAATCGTCTCGGCAATCCGAATGCAACCTAATTAATTATAGGTCGTATAAGTATAATGTATTTCATATAAATAAAACATCACATGTCATATAGTTACACCACCACCTAATAGTTTTTATTAAATCTTTAAAAGTTAAATTAATAATTAACTCGTGCTTTGTTAAATAAAAGTATGTGTATTTGTATCCGTAAAGAAAATATTACTTTTCGTTTACTAATGTACCATTTGTAAAACATGCATATCCTAACTAACTATTACATTTGTACTACCCGGACTAACTATAACATTACCAGTAGTAACCATTATTGTACTACCAGTACTAATGACAATATTACTCTACCAGGAGTAACTAATATGCTACCAGTAGTAATGACTATATCTACCAGTAGTAACTATGAATACAATATTCCTAACATATATGATTAAATGTTTTTATTGAATTACATAATGATACTTCATTATTAATTTAATTGTTTTATAAAAATAATGTATAAAAGTAAAAATAGTGCGCGTGATTTTAAAACCTCATATCTTTATCGTTTTGACTCCGTTTTATACGTTTCTTTATGTCCGTGGATTCGTATTAAGGAAATTTATCAAAATATCATATTTATAAAAATTAAACCCCTGATGAACAGTAATATTCACTGTTCATAACAGTTCTTAAAAACTGTTTTTATATAATTAATCATATATAACTTGTAAAATACGTAACTTGTTCGTTATAATCCCGTTTTTCGAGTTCTTTACATGCTTACGATCCTTGTGAAGAGTACTATTTTAATAAAATATAAAATGTATGGGTTAAGGGTCGAATTCCAACAGTAGGTATTTAAAAGTAAATTAGGGTTTTTGATTAATAAAGTTAGTTTTATAATTACTTTTATTTAGGAACCTTGCACCATTATTTTACCAAGTATTATACCATATATCTTACATGTATTAAGTCCTCTAAATGTCCATAACACTTGTCCAAATGGAATCCATGTCTTTGTGATCTTTTACACATCAACTTGCAATTTAACTTTCAACACCTTTTAATTTGCAATTCCTTCTTATAAATTGTTTAACACTTACACCAAGCATGTACCTTCATTTAAAGTATTATTTTACTATATACAAAATAAAATTATAATTTAGTAAGCTCTTAAATACTTTATATAACACAAAAATGTATCTAGGTGGTGATTAACATATACAACAAGTATGTACACATAAGATAATGAATGAATGAACATGGAATACTTTAAATAGACCTTTTAGTAGATGAGTAGGATGAAGAACACAAGATATAAACCCTAACCAAGCTTCCAAAATCAAAACCCTAATCAAGAAAACCCTAGATATGTTTTCTTGGTTAATCCTTGTTAAACCCGAATCCAAGCTTGTTAACACCTTGAGTAACCTTAGATGACCTTAGAATGAGTGCTTTTATCTTTGGAATACTTTACAAAATCAAAGATATATGAAACCCTAGCTCACTATTTTGAGCCGTGGGTTTTGAGTAAGATGGAGAGAGTTTGTGTGCTTTGATTTACTTGCATGAGAGAATATGAGCTAGTTTACATATGACCTTCCTTATATAGCAACTAGGAAACCTTAAAACCACTTAAAAGGGAAACCATGGGATGTTGGTGGGTTGAAGGATAAGTCAAAAGACCTATCCTCCTCGTTATGCCAAACCCATAGCTGAAATGAGGCTTATGGTACCATGACAAGCCAATTTATGGAGAATTGGGGTAAAGGTACTAGTGTGTAAGAGTTACAACTTGCAAATGGAAGAGTTAGTGGGGTGTTTTATATTTATTTCTTGTGTAAACCTTTCATATCCGGCCATATGGTGATATAACATGATAAAATGAATAAATTTTGGGTATTGGGTATAAAAGTGGGTATTTGTTTAAGTATAGATAGGTATAGGTGCTTCCGGGTATGACCGAATGTAATTCATTGCGAAACGTAGCGTTTTACGTAACCAACAAAAATAAATTACAAAAAGTTATAAATTATACTCTTAATAATCATATAACACTTTCTTGATGTAAACTTTAATTTGTTTGATGTCCGTTTACATTGAACGTTGATTTTTAGTTTACGCGATTTAACGATGCGTTAATAATTAAAAGCGAACGCGTAAAAACTCTAAAAATAAATAGTGGAATTAATTGATTCGGGAAATGACCTGAAATAATGGATTGTTATAGTCTTCCCCCGTTAACAGAGCCTTGTCCGCAAGGCTCAAGATGCTACACTTATCGAGGGTACGGTTTTTGTAAAGAGGTACAGATACTTCTCCCGGAACTGATCTTCACGTTCCCAGGTGAATTCAGGACCTCTCTTGGAGTTCCATCAAACTTTGATGATGGGAATACGACTTCGCTTTAACCTCTTGACTTCACGATCCAAAATTTCCACTGGTTCTTCAACAAAGCGGAGTTTATCATAATGTGTATTTCATCTAACAGAACTGTCAATGGCTCATCAGATAAACACTTCTTTAGATTGGATACGTGAAACATGCTATGAACCCTGCTTAACTGTTGAGGTAGTTCGAGTCTATAAGCAACGGTTCCCACTTTGGCTAACACCTTGAAAGGTCCAATATACCTCGGGTTCAACTTCCCCCGTTTGCCAAAATGTACGACCCCTTTCCAAGGTGAAACCTTTAGCATTATTAGATCACCAACTTGAAATTCTAAAGGCTTACGCCTCACATCAGTGTAACTCTTTTGGTGATCTCGAGCGGCTTGAATTCTTTGATTTATTCGGACAATCTTCTCGGTTGTCTCTTGAACTATTTATGGACCGACGAGTTGAACTTCTCCAACCTTGGCCCAACAAACAGGTGAATGATACTTTCGACCGTAAAGTGGTTCAAATTGTGTACCCTTGATGCTGGCGTGATAACTATTGTTGTAAGAAAACTCAACTAGTTTCAAATGTTTAACCCAACCATTTCCAAAGTCGATCACATAAGCATGTAGCATATCCTCGAGATTTTGGATAGTCCTCTCGCTTTGTCCGTTAGTTTGCTAATGGTCTGCAGTACTTATATCCAAGCTAGTGCCCAAAGCCTTCTGAAGTGATCTCTAGAGATTTGATGTGAATCTAGGGTCACGATCACAAATGATTGAGACATGTATCCCATGTCTCGTGACTACCTCCTTTAGGTACATTCTTGCCAATTTCTCCATGGAATATGTTTCTCTCATCGGAGAAATGATTACAGACTTAGTAAGTCGGTCAACAATCACCCAAACAGTATCGTTTCCTCTTTGCGTCTTTGGGAGTTTGGTGACAAAATCCATGGTGATATTGTACTACTTACATTAAGGAATCTCTGGTTGTACCAACCAGCCAGATGGCTTTTGGTGTCCGCTTTCACCTTTAAATAGGTCGAACACTTGCTAACGTGGGTGGCAATGTCGACTCTCATGTTAGGCCACCAATATAATTACTTCATGTCTTGGTACATATTATCGGGATCTGGATGAACGGAATATTTTGACTTGTGAGACTCATGCATAATTAAAATCCTTAGATCACCATAGTACGGCAACCAACTCCTGTTATTCAAACATAGTTTTCCGTCCGCACGCGGTCCCAACTTCTGCTTTATCGACTGAAAAGCTGCTTCTTCTTTGTCACCCTAATCAAACTTGACCTTCCTTTGAGTAAGCTTGGCTATTGACTTGGCGATCTTTGGGAATCCCTCAATGAATCTTTGGTAATAACCAGCAAAATCTAAAAAGTGATGAATCTCCGTTGCAGTTTTAGGAGATGCCCCTTTCTTTAATGGATTCGATCTTGGTGGGATCCATGTGAACACCCTGACTGTCCATCTCGTGAACAAGGAACTGTACTTTAGGAATCCAAATTTCTCATTTAGAGAGTTTGGCATACAACTGTTCCTTCTTAAGCATCTCCAAGGTTAAGTTGTGATGTTCTTCATGCTCTTGCTTTCTCTTTCGAGTATATCAGAATATCGTCAATAAGGACAATCACGAATTTATCCAAATATGGTTTGCACACCCGATTCATGAGATACATAAATGCAGCAGGTGCGTTAGTCAAACCAAACGGCATAACTTGAAATTCATAATGTCCATATCGAGTTTTGAACATGGTCTTCGAAATGTCTTCTTCCCGAACCCTTAGTTGATACTAACCCGATCTCAGGTCGATCTCCGAGTAGACACTCGATCCTCGTATACACCACCCAAGATTTTTCATCCTCGGTATTTTCCTCCTTAGTTGTCTCAACTTAATCGTTCAAGTTTCAAATTTATTGTGGTGATTAAGGTTTAAACCCTAATGGTCTTATCCATTCCTTTCGACTTAAAGCGTTAGTTATAACGTTCTCCTCTCTAGGGTGATAACGGACTTCATACCTATGATGGCCTTACAAAGACTAAGTTCCATGGCATTTTGTCAACGTTGAATGGGCGATTCAGTAAATTCTCTAATAGCGAGCAATTTGATGGCGAATTGTCCTAGGGAAACTAATGATGCGTCTTGGCTTTTTATTAATCCTAAATGGTGATTTAAGCTATAAAGAATTAACATATGCATATTAATGAAAATTGTAAGAACATAAAGAGTTCAAGTAGACCTTATGGTGTATGAAGATGATGATAAACAAATACTAAACCCGTGTTTAGCCTTAAAATCCAAACTTGCACAAAGAAAACCCTTGTTTTCTTCAATAAAATCCCTAGCTTCCTTTTCTTGATTATTACTTGTAAAAGGTTAGCCAATGCTTGGGATCACCTTAGAATATCTTAGGATAGATGTGTATAGGAGTGTATGGGTTGTAGAAAAATTTATATGGATTTGGTTGGAGGGGGTGTTTGTGCCGTAGCATATAGAGAGAGCAAAGGAGGGATTTTTGTTGAATTTTTGGCTAAGTGTTACTTGTATATGTTATCTCTTCACTAGATACATGCATATATGGTGCAAGACTTAGTCAAGGAGACATGTTGAGGGTCTTAGGGAAGTTAGTCTTAGTCCTTGGTCAAAGTCTTTGGTCTTTGGGTCAAAGAGACAAGGCATGGCTAGGTATAAATGCAAGATGGATGTACATTGACCAAATGGTGAAAACTTTCTTATTTCTTTGAATCAATTGCCATAAATTCGGCAAATATAAGACATATGTGATGTTGTTGAGTAATTTTTATGTATTGGGTATAAATGTGGGTATTTGTTGAAGCGTAGAAAAGTTTTGGTGGTTCCGGGAGTGCCTAAACGCAATTTATCGCGAAACGTATACACTTTACGTATCCGATAAAAATAAAATGAACAAAGTTAATAATTATTCTCAAAATAATTATATAACCCTTGCTTGATGTAAACATTTAATTGTTTGATGCCCGTTTACATTGAACGCTAATTTTTAGCTTACGCGATTTTGCTTAACATTTACGATTTAAAGCAAACGCGTACAATACAAAAGGTACATTGTGGATTTATCGGCGTCATCAATGACTTGAAAACACAGGGTGTTATATTGAAATTTATGATGAGTATGACTTGAATGAAATTCAGAACATGAAGAGCAGGGAAAAAGTGGAGAAATTTTTTGATCAAGAGAGAGTTCCAACTAAAAGTGAAATGAAAAGCTAGAGTGCTGATATGATAGCTTATTACAAACAAAGGAAAGATCAGATGATTGATAAATGAAAAGGAGCTGAATGTTGAATTAGTAGTAATAGTACAAAGATTGAGGATGTGTAAAATGATGGTACTAGAATGGTTGAATGTATGGATAAGGATGGTATAGATGGCATGGATAGGAATGTATTACAAGATTGTTAAATATGGATCTCAAAATTGGAATTTGGAATATTAGAGGGTTGAGTACCTCTAATAAGCAAAAAGAAGTAAGGAGTCTTATTACTGATGAAGCATTGAGTGTATGTGCAGTTTTAGAGACCCATATTAAGGCTAAAGGTCTTAATAAAACTAGTGATAGAATTTTTGGAACATGGGAATGGTATTCAAACTTGAACTTCTATGATAAGGGTTACAGAATAATGGTTGGTTAGAATAGTTACAATGTAAACATCAACTTAATCCACAATGCCAAATAGTCTATGTTTTATGAAATTACCACTATTAATGGCAATAAAAGTGTTTTTTACACTTTTGTGTATGCTGCAAATTGAGGTATTAAAAGAAGAGGCATATGAGTTGTTTAAAAGGTAATTCATAAAAGGTGAAAACAAGGGCATTTTGGAAACTTGTTAGTTTACAAAGTGTACACTTCATAACATTGCGTGAGGACACGGCAATCCTTTAGTTTGGGGAATTTTGATAAATGCTAAATTGTATATGTAAATTACCCGGGATTTTGCCAAATAAAAGCCAATAAAATGCCAAAAGAATAGAAAAATGTGTGCTTTTGTGTCTATTGTGCAGGAAAGGATAAAAAGGACAAAAAGAAGCAAAAACAGTCAAAAACCGACAAAGAAACGGGAAAGAGACAAGAAAAGAAAAAATGAAGAATGAAGGAATCAAAAGCCGGATCAGCCCGACACAGCAAGAAAGGAAGTCAAAGCTCAATTTTGAAAGCCAAGGACTAATAATGACAAGTCTTCAAAGTTTTAGAGGCTCATTTGAAGTTATGAAGTTCAAGGGCTAAAATTGCATAAAGTGAAAAGTTTGTTTGTAAAGAGGAGAAAA
>BQNB010153627.1:0-10344 GCA_026074375.1 Tanacetum coccineum
CAGTCATGCCAAAAATATGATAACTATTGCTCATAAACTTATGTTATGGCTATGATTAGCTTGTACTAATCTTTATATAATGCATGTCGAGGAAGATACAAAAGAATATAATGCATCTTTAATATTTAACTGCGTTTCTCATGACAATATTTTACGGAGCAAAATGTCCTAGCATAGATTCTTAAATCTATGAATAGTGTGTAATATCTTTGACACACTTGTATTTAGCATACATCACATTGCATTTTTGCATAAATAGCATTTTTGTTTGCTTTTTTCTTATTTTATTTTGCTACCACTAGTGGTTTGTCTTTGTCATACTACCTCGACCATATCTTTTACCATGATAAATGATCTTCAAACATTTATCATTATATCACATTCACAAGAAGGAATGGAGATCTATACGTTGATTTACTCATCTTTAATCTTACAACTTGAGGTTGCAAACAAGTTCTTTGAATTAAAACGATAATAATTATTTCACCACGTCCATAATCACGATATCTACATGATCATCGTTATTGAGTCACATTCAGTTGAGTGAATGGAGCAAATTTAGTAAACGGGTTTATCGTGTTTCTTAAAGCATACCCATTGCTTTATTTAAAGAAACTTATATCAAACCATCGTTCTCGATATATGAGTACATTTTAGGCATTAACCATCTCATCGCATGGTTTCTTTTTATCATTCAGATGCAATCCTCAATATTGCGAAAATGTGCTTGCATTTACAATAATTTCCTGCTTTTGATGGTCAAATCTTTCTTTTAGATTTTGACATACATATAACGGATCTTTCACCGTTAGATATTATCTTTTAATTCAAATCTAACACAAAAATTATGAGACCGAACTCGCTTATACTTTTTTTTTATGCATCTTGAGGTGCATACAATTATAGCGAGATTTAACGAATCTTTCATCGTTAAGTATTCTCTTTTTAGATCATCATGAAAAAGACGATGGGGGGAATACCACTATTGTGGCACACTCTTGTAAAGAGGCCTTATTTTCAGCTTTGATTGATTATCCCCAAAGTTAGATAGAACTCAGCATGAAAAGTCCAAGGGAGATGGTTTTTTTCCCGATATGTCAAGAACAACAAAATCAATATTTGAAAGCTTTAAATTTAACATTCTACATAAAAATGACAAAAGTATCATTTAGCAAAGATTGCATATATCACCATATAAGAATTTTTTTTCTTCATATATCACAAACATTTTACGAATCTTATTAAGAGATTATACACCACTTATACAAGTCGTAAAAAAATCAATTTCAAATTTATGTAATTTTAAAGCATTGTGTTTTACGCCATTAACATTTTTATTAAAGGCTAATATGATTACAAAATGCAACGCATATTAAACACATACTTTCGATTTCCATGCAACACATATATAACATAGATTTTTAGATAGATAGTAAAAATATACTATATACACATCCAAACTAAAAATAAATAGATGCATCACATTTTATTAAGGCAACATATCTAATCTTGATTATATTACGATGTTGATATATGTTATTAGTAGTGTTCATGCCTCTTTTTTCTTCTTAAAATCAATAACCAGAATAAAATGATTAGAAACTTCACTTTATAAAGAAATACAAGTACAAACACAATTGATTCGGAAAAGATAGACAAAAGACGTGCAATATTCATTGTAAATGCATATAGTTTACCATAGCCAAGTAAATAAAAGATTAAAAAAATCACGAGTATAATTTTAGCAAATATCATGCAAATATCAAGACTTTAGTATGCAAAATAATCTTAGCCAATATCATGTAAAAAACATGTGAAATCATGAATTTAGCAAATCAGTAAATGATTAAATAATTATATCGACATGATTAACAATAATAGAACACAAACATATAAGAAATAATATGAAGTCGTGTTATTTGATTCTCTTGAGGGAATCATAATAAAACTTAAAGTTTTATCTTTTTTTATAACATAACATGAGGTTATGTTATTGATTCTATTATAATCAAAATGGTACACACGGAGGAGTAATTAGTCAACAAATGTCTCTTTCAATTCTTTCTAGAAATGAAAGAGATTCTTTTTCAAGTTTATTGATTGAGCGCTAGTTATTATTTTTCCAAGAGAACATGCTCCACATGATAAATATTTTGATAATATGATCTTGAGATCCTTTAGTGGATGCCTATTTGAGCTCTCAATTATTCTCGTCCTCATAATATAACCCGAATTACCCAAACGATCATGCCAAAGGGTAAATATTTTGGGATCTATGCCCTTTCGGGTAGAAATCATATTTATTTATGTTTGATTGATGTATGTAAAATACAATCCAGAAGATAAACCTTTCATTCTTTTCATTATGGACTTACTCAATTTTATTTTGAGTCATGGTTTCATGATAACCGGTGCGTCTTATATCTTTAAAACTTAGTAGATTTCTCCTTAATCTACTAGAATACAACGCATCATTTATTATTTACTTTGTACCTTTAGGTAACACCACTCAGGCTTTGCCATAGCCTTCAATCAAGTTACTAGTATCGCATGATAAAACTTGATGTTTTATTTTTTTTCTTTATAATATAACATGAGGTTATGTTATTGATTCTATTAATTGAATCAAAATTAGAACTTGAGGTTCTAATTATTATTTTTCAAGCATAACATAATGTTATGATATTGATCCTTATGGAAGAATCATATTAGAACTTGAGGTTCTAATTATTTGTTTTCATCACAACATGAGGTTGTGTTATAATCGTGATTCATCTAAAGAAATCACAAAGAACTTGAGGTTCTTTAAAAGATATACAATAACTTGAGGTTAGTGTATTTTAATTTTATTCATTGTAATAAAACTTGATTTTATTATGAATAAATATAATCATAACATGAGGTTATGATATACTTTTTTTTCTCTTGATGAGATCATAGAAGATTTTGAGAATTATTTTATTCGATTCTCGTAAGAGAACCATAATAGAACTTGAGGTTCTATTTTTTTCTTTAACATAACATGAGGTTATGTTATATTGATTCTCTCTTTGTAGTCACAATAGAACATTTATTGTTCTTATAAATTACATGAGAGTTTAAAAGATTAACATTAAAAAAAACATAATCCTCCTTATGTAATCACGATAAAACATTTATTGTTTTTGTAAATTACAATAGAGTGTTAGAGATTAAGCAAAAAGATATATCGATTTATTAATAAGATCCATGATATGAATTCCATGAATCAGTAGACAATGATTGTTAGCTTCCAGTAGACAAGGTTAATTAACATTAACAGTTATAACAAGCACTGATTCTACCAATTAATATTCCAATCTTTTTATTATGAAATCGACACAATACATTTCATTAATGCGAAAGTTTAAAGATAAAAGTTACCGTACAAGATTATTAACACAATAAATAGCAATTATTTATTACCTTTTACCAATTAGTGGAATAGTTAGTATGAATGTACCTTTAGAAAATAGATTGCATTGATTCTGTATGGCTTGTCCTTATAACAGCGAATATGATATAATCAATACTAACAATAAATGCGTGTATAACTATGTTATACGAATTACCTTTGACTTCAATGAACAATCGCATCAATTTTTATTGTTTAAAAATTAGCCATTGTTATCGAAAATCACCACTAGAGCGTGCTGATAACGTGTTATAAATAAAATAATAAATAAGAACACAAGAATGAGAGAGGAAGGGAGAATTCTTATTGATTGATTATTCCAAAGTGATTACAAGTAGGATGTATTTATAAGGCTAAGAGACTAAAATACTGACTTGTTACCAAAGACTCGAATGAATAGACATAAGCCCATAAGCCCATACATAATATTTTACAATAGTTTTGATATATTTCATGAAGATTATTTGTCAATCTCTATTAAATAGGTAAGGATCTGGTATTTTTAATTTGGTTTTGGTTCAATTTGTTTGCCAGAAGGTTTTTATTAACTTTGTAAAGCATGAATTTGTATGAATAAATTGAGTAATCTTTGATGTTGTTTATGATATGAGGTTGTTGACCAAAAAATTGCAATGGGTGGATTCTGGAAATTAACGAGAAGTTTCAATTGGGATTTTGTAGTTAGATAGTATTTATTTGGGTAAAAGGATAAAAACGTAACCTTCTACAAAAAGAAAAGAAAAAAAAAAGAAACACCCTTAATACTATAGAGGAACATTTGAAAAAATACGTTTAAACTCAAAAAGTTTTGATGAGATTCCAAAAATACGGGACCCACCTCAATTTGAGCCAATTATTCAGCGCGTTGACTATAGGTTATATGTTGTGTGTTTTGCCATTGATCTGTCATCCTTTTTCTTCATGAGTTAAGATCAATATAGACCCGACATTTGTCATAGACCCAATGAACCAATCCTAGCCACTCATTTTTTTATCAAAAATAAAAAAACCTATTTTTCACCTTTTTTTTAAATAAAATATCTTACAAACGGTAAATCATCACACGACCATAAAATACACCATTGCGTACGAGGTATTTTTTATATTTCAGTAGACGGGTTGACTCACGATATACTTTTCGAGAAACTTTTTTCGATTTTTTTTTCCAATTCACGAATTTGCGAAAATCATATTCTGATTCGTATTAACGAATCTTATATGATTCGTATAAACGGATCATATAGATTTCATAAAATCATATATGGATTTCATTAAAATCATAATATGATTTGTGTTTCTGACAAACTTTTTTCAATTTTGTTTCAGTCACGGAATTGCGGATAATCAATATATGATTAGTTGACGAATCATTTATTGATTCGTACAACGATCATATATGATTTCATTCAATCATATATGATTTCATTTATAATAAGACTATGATTTTATTTAAAATTGTGTTTTACTTCATTAAAATCATAAAAAAATGTTCGTCGAATTGTACATAGTTGTCGCCCTCCTTCTATCAATTATATACCCAGATGCTAATTTCTAATTCGCGTCGCGATGGTTGTTTTGTTTTGCGTAAACGATTAACGCGATGAATTGTGTTTTGTGTGGATATAGAGGAACATTTGAAAAAATACGTTTAAACTCAAAAAGTTTTGATGAGATTCCAAAAATACGGGACCCACCTCAATTTGAGCCAATTATTCAGCGCGTTGACTATAGGTTATATGTTGTGTGTTTTGCCATTGATCTGTCATCCTTTTTCTTCATAGTTGACACCAATGTTTTGAAAACCGGGTCAATAATCGACCCGGTCGAGTCACCGGGTCACCGGTTCAACCGGTTGGCCCGCCGGGTCAACCCGGTTTTCAAAAAAAATAAAAAAATAATAATATTTTCAATAATACAAAAAATTATATATATAAATTATAAATATACCTTATATTTAGCCTAAAAACGATTTACTACCAAATATAACATGTAACAAATAAAATTACGTTGCAAATATATATAAAAAACTTATTTTATTTATAAAAAAACATGAAAAAACCAAAACCCGGCCGGGTCAAACCGGGTCTCGAGAACCGGGTTGACCCGGGTCACCTTAAACCCGGCGGGTCAAACCGGGTTTCGAAAATATAAAACCCGGTTTAATTTAACCCGTTTTTTCGACCGGACCCGGTTCAACCGGTTGACCCGGCCGGGTCGAACCGGGTTTCAAAACATTGGTTGACACCCAAGTTTTTCTTTTCTCCTTACCTAAAAATGAACAGCCCAAATATGATGTTTCTGGAAAAATATATGGATGGATTAAGGATTCCATATGAAGAACTAGCATTAGCAACCAACAACTTTTCTGATGCAAATCGCATCAAACAAGCTACTTCTGTAGAGCTATACAAAGGACATATCTTGCAATCAGAAGAGTGGACCAATATCATAGCACGAAAATCTCAGGAACAAAGGATTATACTGAACGAGGTGATGTTGTCTTATCATCTTGAACATAAAAATGTTGTGTCTATATTTAAAATTTGCGAAGACAACAGTGACATGATCATCATCGTGAACAAACATGAGGCCAATGGAAGTCTCGACAATCATCTAAGTGGCTCAAGTCTCAGTTGGATACAACGATTGCGGATTTGTCTTGGTGTAGCACGTGCTTTGAGCTACCTTCATTATGACATCGGATTTGGCCTTAGCGTCATACATGGAAACATCAAGAGCTCAAAAATCCTATTAAATGACAAGTGGGAACCTAAGTTATCAGGTTTTGGGTTTTCCATTATATTAGCTCAAAGTCAACATCTATACCTTAGCAAATATAACGGCACGCCACAGTATATGGACCCGGCATATCAGACAGGAGGTTTGAGCTTTAAGTCAGACGTGTTTTCATTTGGTGTCTTATTATTCGAAGTCTTGTTTGGGATGGTAGCATCTATTCAAGATGGCGATAATTGGTATTTTGTTCGATTGGCCAAAGGCCATTATGAAAAGAAAAAATTGGATGATTTGATAGATCCGGATCTACGTCAACAAATGAACTCACGGTCATTAGAAATTTTCTCGAAATTAGCATATTGTTGCTTGAAGGATATGCGAGCACAACGCCCTGATATGAATCAAATTGTCAAAGGACTTGAAAGAGCGTTGGAACATCAAGAGCAGCATGAATGTCCTGTAAGACTATAATAAGATTTCCCATCGTTAATCTTTTGTCTTAATGCAGTAACTTATTATAAGATTGTCAAACTAAATCTCCTTGTTGAAACTATTATTGAAGGTGAACTCAACAATTGAAGTTAACAATACACCATCCAACCCCTTAAAGGTACGTAACTAATTAATTTCTTCGATCTCCACGGTTTATCTTACAGTACCAATACAGTTGATTTGATTTTTATTGTCATCATTTTTATTGCTAACTATGGTGTTTGATCATCGGTCTACTAAAAGCATCTCTAATGTTAGCACTAAATGTGTTTTTTGCACTATTTTAGTGCTAAAAGTACAAAATATATTCTTTAATGTTAGCACTAAGGGTATGTTTGGCGAAATGAGCTGAGCTGGGGCTTGTGTTGGGCTGGGGCTAGGGCTTATATTATAGGCAAAAAATGTGTGTATTAAAACGTGTATAAAAATGTGTATAAAAATATGTGTATAAAAATATGTATAAAAATGCGTGTATAAAAACATGTATAAAATGTTTGTAAAAATGTGTATAAAAATGCGTGTATAAAAACGTGTATAAAAATGTGCATAAAAATGTGTGTATAAAAACGTGTATAAAAATGTGTGTACAAATGTGTGTTAAAATGTGTGTAAAAATGTGTATATAAATGTGTATATAAAAACGTGTATAAGAATGTGTATAACACGTGTATAAAAATGTGTGTAAAAATGTGTGTATAAAACCGTGTATAAAAATGTGTGTAAAAAAATGTGTGTATAAAAACGTGTATAAAAATGTGTGTAAAAACATGTTTAAAAATGCGTGTATAAAAAACATATATAAAAACATGGAAAAACGGTCGTTAGTAAAAAGGACTAACGTTGCAATAATGAAATAAACGATCATTAACTTAACCGGCTCTAGTAGGTCAAGTAAGTTACCGGTTCACGCAATAGCACGAATTGAAAAGGTTGGTGTCACAATTGTGAATAAATAATATGCTACAGACAATTACAAAAAGTATCAAATATGATACATTTTCAACCTATTAACCAAAAAAAAAAGTAAATTACTCTAAAATGTTTATTGTTTTCAAAGGATTATATATTATTTAGTGAGTAAATTGCATAAATCGTCCTTAAAGTTTGACCAAATTGCATGTTTCGTCCCAAACGTTACAAAAGTGCAAAGATCGTCCCTCTGAGGAAACTTTTGGTGCAAGTATCGTCCCTATGGAGAACCATTTGGTGAAACCTTTGTTGCAAGTATCGTCCCCGCAGGGACGATACTTGCACCAAAGGTTTCCCCACAGGGACGATCCTTGCACTTTGGTAACGTTTGGGACGAAACATGCAATTTGGCCAAACTTAAAGGACGATTTATGCAATTTACTCTTATTTAGTGCTTTGTAGCAAAATCCTTATTTCGTGACTCGTATATTAGTTAGGAATATTTGAAATATGAGTTTCTTTTGTTTTAAGAAAGGTATTAGAAAAGTAGTTGTATTCTTAAACAGTTAACGGTATGTCTTTTTCTGTGACGCACATGCAATGTCGCAGGTGGAGAATTTGGAATACATGAGGATTCGACTAAGTGATATAGAGTTTGCGACTGAAAATTTTTCCGATATATATGAAATTGGCTCTGGTGGTTTTGGTAGGGTGTACCGAGCTGAACTTGACCACATGGGTAATAACAATTCATCGTCCATAGAAGCGGATAATAAAGGTGAACTACCTATAAAACGAAACACTGTTGCTATAAAACGTATCATGAATCGGGGAGACAGTCAAGGAGAACAAGGGTTCTTTAGAGAAGTTGAAATTCTTAGTAGTTGTAAACATCCAAACATAGTCTCTCTTCTTGGCTATTGTGATGAAGGTGGTGAGATGATCCTGGTATATGAGCATGCTTCTAACGGGAGCCTCGATGAGTATTTGGGAAACATGGATAATCCGACTAATCTGACTTGGGCTCAACGAATAGAAATATGTATTGGTATTGCACACGGGTTAAATTACCTTCACTCCTGTTTAGATAACAAACAAAGGATAATACACCGTGATATCAAGAGTGACAACATTCTGTTGGGCGATAAGTGGGAGGCTAAGATTGCTGATTTCGGGTTATCCAAATTATACAATGCTAATAACACATCTAGCACCATTAATACTCGTACTATTGCTGGAACTGACATGTACCTGGATCCAGAATATAAGAAAACAGGCAAGTTGAAAAAAGAGTCTGATATTTACTCGTTGGGAGTAGTCCTATTTGAGATCTTATGTGGGAGGTTGGCATATGATAAGATATACTATGCTGACAATGAGAAAGGGCTTGCATCAATTGTACACCGACGCTACAAAGATGGAACAATAAAAGATATGATTGATCCTAAAATAAAGGAAGAAGCTCATGAAAATATATTTACGGAAAATAGAGGACTCGATCAGGATTCTTTGGACACATTTTTAGAGATTGCTTATCAGTGTTTGGAAGAAACTCAAGTTAAACGCCCAAAGATGGAAGTAATCATCATGGAACTTGAGAAAGCATTATACTTTCAAGTAAGTGGTTTTTCTCAAAAGTTGATTTTAACTTTCTTTCTCATATTATTAGTGTTGACAAAAAAGACATGCAAATTAGGATTATATTTCTTCGATTGCTAATATAAGTTCATCTTGATTCACAGGAAAATAGTAAGGACGACCTCCAAATTTCAATTGAAAGCATTAATTTGGCCACAAAGAACTTCAGTGATAAGAATTGCATCGAAAGAGGAAGATACTGGAAGGCATACAAAGGAGAACTTACGCGTGCTAAGGGAAATATCACCATTGTTGCAAAGCGGTGGGATCGCAAGTGTAGTCAAGGAGGTCAGCAATTTCTGAAAGAGCTAGATATTCTTTTTAAGTGTAAGCATGGAAATATCATCAGTCTTGTAGGCTATTGCAAAGAAATGGATGAAAACATAATTGTTTATGAGCATGCGTTGAAAGGAAGTCTCAATAAGTATTTGAAGGATGCTAGTCTTACTTGGGTTAAACGACTCAAGATATGTATAGATGTTGCAGTTGGATTGGACACTCTTCATAAAGATCATATAGTAACTCGAGGGCCAGTGGTACATAGAGACATCAAAAGCACAAGTATTCTAATAGATAGTGGTTGGAAGGCAAAAATTTCCAATTTGGAGTTATCTGCAACAGATCCATTAAATCAGGAAATGGAACATGTCATTAATAATGATTTTGACACATTACACTATCTTGACCCAAGTTACGTTAAAGGTTTTTTAGACAAAGCATCAGATATATATTCCTTCGGTGTTGTTTTAATCGAGATCTTACATGGGACATTGATTTGGAAAGTAGACGACATAGAGGGCCTTGGTGGTTATCATCAGTTTTTAGTTCTTGCAGCTAAAATGTACTATGATGAAGGGAAGTTTGATAGGATTGTTTTTAAGGGAATTGCAGAACAAATTGTGCCTCAATCATTACAAACATTTGCAACCATAGCCATTCAGTGTTTACATCATGATAGCAATGAGCGGCCAACAGCAAATCAGGTGCTAGTACAGCTTAATAAGGCATTGGAATTCCAAGTAAGGTTTCATATATACCACTACTAAAACAATTATTATTACTGTATATATTTAGTTTTTGAAGAAATTCTCAAAATTATGTTTTTATATATCAAGCAAATTAAATCAATATTCCCA
>BQNB010153628.1:4355-15619 GCA_026074375.1 Tanacetum coccineum
GGCCAAACAATTATCTGATTAATTCTGGAGAGGCGCCAAGGTATTATTCTGCACATATCAAGTGGAGGAACAAATTCTTTCTTGAATACAAGTTTTGTGAATGCTGCTTCACGTCACTTCCAATAATAGCCTTTATAACTACCATTCTCAGGACATCGTTTGACTTAGAATTAAAAAGTGATATCCACACATACCAGAACTTGTTTGTATTCTCAAGTCTAAGGATGACTTAACTAACCATTTTCGAAATTTTACTTATGACAACGGATCCATAAAGTAATTTTCAAAGGTTAGAGTGTCCAATACGCATCCTTTGTGAGTAACATATGAGTTTGGCGGGAACCATCCACATATTCAACGAATATAGCCAACACTCACATTTACCTTATGTAACAATACTCCTATACTGTTAACCGGCAATGGACATATTTAGAATGATAAATCATTCATGGATTAAATATGCAAATTTAGGATAAACAATTATTATATGAATGAAAATAAATACTAAGTATCTTTATTCATCAGAAAATAATATTATCTTACAATCCCAATTATCCAAATAACTAATCATCACAGACTTGCATGAAACTACTAGCTGGAAGCATTCCAATATTCATAGTATGTTCTGAATGCTTTGGAAAAGCTAATGCTTTAGTAAAAGGATCAGCTACGTTGTCGTCTGTGTGAACTTTTTCTATCTTTATATCACCAATTCAATAACTTCACGAAGGTAATGAACTTTGGCACGAAAATGTCTAGCACCTTTAGTGATTCCAGATTCTTTGGCTATAACAATTGCTCCAGTATTATCACAATACATGGGTTCTTCAATTGTGGGAACAACATTAAGCCCAGAAATGAATTTGTGAATCCATGCAGCCTCTTTCGATGTGTCAAAAGCAGCGATATATTCAGCATCTGTAGAAGAGGTTGCAAAAATACTTTGCTTTGTACTTTTCTAATCAATAGCAGCTCCATTCAAAACGAAAACAAATCATGTCTAAGACCTCAAGTCATCAGCATCCGTCAGATATCCAGCATCAGCATAGTAAGAAACCCTAAGCTCTCGTTTCATATCACCTCCATAAACTAGAAACATATCCTTAGTGTTCCGAAGATACTTAAGAATATTCTTAACAGTAGTCCAGTGAAGTTTACCAGGATTTTGTTGAAATCGGCTTGTTATGTTCTGACCAAACGCAACATCAGGACGAGTACATCTTACAACATATATGATCGAACCAACAACCGAAGCGTATGGAACATTGCTCATGCGCCGCTTTTCAGCTGGTGTCGATGCACCATCTGACTTACTCAATTTTAGCTTATCTTGCATTGGGATAGTTCCACGTTTGGAATTCTCCATATAATATCTTTTCAAGATTTTCTCAATGTAAGCACTTTGACATAAACTAATTAACCGTTTAGATCTATCTCGGTAGATTTTGATTCCAAGAATATATGCAGCTTCACCTAAATCTTTCATGGCAAAACATCTTCCAAGATAGGATTTTACATCTTGTAACATTGGAATATTGTTTCCCATGATTAATATGTCATCGACATATAAGATTAGGAAAGTGACATAACTCCCACTAGCTTTCTGATATACACATGGCTCATCACGATTTTGAGTGAAACCGAATTTCTTGATTTCATCATCAAATCGCTTATTCCATTGCCTAGATGCTTGCTTAAGTCCATAAATGGAACGCTTGAGCTTGCATACATGGTTAGGATATTTTGGATTAACAAAACCTTCAGGTTGCGTCATATAGACTTCTTCGGAAAGATGTCCATTGAGGAAAGCGGTTTTGACATCCATTTGCCAAATCTCATAGTCATAGAACGCAGCTATGGCAATAAGAATCCTTATAGCTCTTATGTCTGCAACAGGAGAAAAGGTTTCTTCATAATCAACCCCGTAGGTTTGAGTGAAGCCCTTTGCTACAAGACGAGCTTTAAAGACGTATATTGCACCATCCATGTCAGTCTTTTTCTTGAAAAAGCCATTGTTCTTCCAACGGTTCTAGCATTGGGAGGAAGCTCAACTAAGACCCATACATCGTTGTCTTTCATGGATTGCATTTCCACATTCATCGCATCAAGCCATTTCTTGGATTCAGGATCCAGCAATGCAGCTTTATAGTTAGCGGGTTCACCGAGATCCCCTAACTCATGTTCCTCAGTATCGATGTATAAACACAATCGATCTGTGGGACGGCGTGTCCTTGTAGACCTATGAATGGGATTGATATCACTTTGAGGTTCATCAATTTCTTGATCATCCTCTTCATGATTTAAGCTAGTGTCTACAGAAGGATTTGTATCTTCTTCTTGAATTAGTTCAAGATCTTCCACACTCCCACTTGCTTTTTAGTCCAAGATGCTTAGACTCAAAGAACTTAGCATATACGAGCAACAAATCTTCTGTTCTCAGATGGGCTGTAGAAGAATTGATCTTCATTGTTTCCTTTGGGTATCCTATGAAGATACACTTAAAAGATCTAGGATCAAGGGTTGTCAGGGTTTGGTAAGTGTATATGCTTAAGAAATGTGTGCCTCACAACCCCAGATTTAAGTATTTGTTAAGACAGCTTAGGGGCTTGCCCATGCCATATTTCGTATGGTGTCTTGTCAACCTTCTTAGTTGGAACCATGTTGAGAATGCGTGCAGCAGTCTCAAGGGCATAATCCCAAAAGGACTTTGGTAGAGTAGTTTGACTCATCATAGATCGAACCATGTCTAGCAGTGTTCGATTTCTCCTCTCTGACACTCCATGGTTTTGAGGCGTGTAGGGAGGAGTGCGATGGGCAATAATACCATGCTCCTTTAGATGATCCAAAAACTCTTGACTTATATATTCACCTCCATGACCAGAACGTAGTGATTTAATGGTCTTCCCGAGTTGGTTTTCTACTTCCTTTTGAAATACCTTAAAGGTTTCAAATACTTCATGTTTATGTTTCAGCAAGTAGACATAACCATAACGACTGAAATCGTCAGTAAAAGTAACGAAGTAGCTGGCTTCTTGTCTCGACACTATTCTAAATGGGCCACATACATCGGTGTGTATTAGTCCAAGTAGATCTTTAGCCCTTTCCACTTTATGTGAATAGGATTTTCTTGCCATCTTACCAGACAAGCATGAAACACATTTTCCTAATGACTCTTGTCAATGAATTGGGACAGTCCATCATGTTGCAACTTATCAATGCGTTTTTGCTAATGTGTCCAAGACGACAGTGCCACAGAGAGAGCGAGTCTAAATTTGAATTTTGGCTCTTTATTAGTAATTGCCATTCATAGAACTATCGTTTGTAATTAGACAAGACATATCTATTTCAAAAATGCCATTCCCTGGAAACAGCCATAAAATAAACTAGATTATCCTTTGAAACTGAAATATACATTGTTATCATCAAAAAAAGATTAACAAATCATCATCAACAATAGCGAAACTGAAAATAACTACTCTAGTAATAGAGGGAGCATAATGGCCAAGTTGTTCAAGAACAATAACTAATCTACTAGGGAGCTTAAATGATAAGTTCCAATTGCTAAACGGCTTCACGTTATGACATCGCCCACGTACGACTCATAGCCCCTGGTTTCAGCTTCTTACTTCCCAGTAGTCAACTGCAGTAGTGAAATACAAATATGAGGTAGTCACAATCGCTGTGTCATATAAATCCAAGATTTCATAGGAAAGAGTAGAGTTCTATGGTGAAAATACCTGAAGCGCTAGCTCCCTGAGATAGCTTCTTCTTTTTCATCAACTCGGCGAGATACACGGGACAGTTCCTTCTCCAGTGCCCAACTTCACCACATTGGTGGCAAATGGCGTCCTTTGCTGGGTTATCCTTCTTAGGTGGTGGAGGAGTCTTAGGTTTAGGAGCAAATGGAACATTGTTATGAGCATAGCCCATCTTGTTCTTTCCTTTACCTTGACCCCCTTTACCAGCTTTGTGCGATTTATTCTTCTGGTTTTTCTGAACCCTTCCTGCTCGTATTGCATGAAGTGCAGGATTAGCATCTTTCTTTGCGAGCTGATTCTTCTTGCCACTTAAGCATGGCATGTAGTTCATTCACGGTCTTCCCCATGCCGTGCATATTAAAATTCTGCACGAAGCTGGTAAAATCCTTATTGAGAGAGACTAAGATAAGACTCACTGCAAGGTTTTGACCAACTGGTTGACCGAGTCGCTCCAAGTTGTCAATGTAGCCCTTCATCTTTAGAACATGGGAGCTAACAGATTGACCTTCCTCCTGCTTGCAAGTGTGAAATTCTCTCACAGTCTGCAGAAGAGTCCGTTCAGCTTGTTTGGAAAAACAGAGCCTTTTGTTCCTTGGAGCATGTCATAAGCACCAAGATGAGCTAGATTCTGTTGGATATCTAGGTTTCATGGTTAACAGATAAGCTAGCACTTACTTTTGCCCTTTAACCCATGCAGTATGAGCTGCAAGAGCCTCAGAGGAACTTGCTGTCCAGGTTGTGCAACTGGTGCAGCAGGAATAGGATGCTCAAGGTAATTTTCCTTATCTTCAGTGAAAGTACCGAGAAACGTGTAGTTGATGTACCAATCAATGAGTTGGGTAGTGAGTTTTTGTTCTAATAAAGAAACTCCTGAATACCGAATTGTTTCCGACTGAGGTAGTCATCTACAATTGAAAAGTTTAATACAATAGTATTTTGATAATTAAATTCTTAGACTAGATTAAACTACCAATTATTTTCACTAATTAAGGACTAAGATCAAACTTTCAGTCTCACTTATTACCCAAGGTCTGACATGGTGTAAAAGTAGGCAAGAGGTAAGCGTCGAGCGTTTAATTGCATTTCATTGCAACTCTTAGATTTATGATACTTGTCAAAACATTAGTAAGCATGTAATAATGTTAAGAGCATGTTTAGTATCATCTTATGCCTCGGGTCCAGGGTCTGACCAAGAGACTCGAATTAAGTCGACCAAACGAGAACGTGTGAAAATCGTCAAAGGTCTGACCAGTAGGCGAATTTCACCATGGGTTGGTATGGGTCCAGGGTCTGACAAAGAGACTCAAACCAAGTGCACGTGTTCTACGATTGGATGGCATAGACTTAAATTTTCTAGGGGTATTCACACAAATGTGTCAAAACGTGTACAAAGAAGCATGTAAACAACTTTGTAACACTTATTTAAAAACTTTAATAATGACACTGTAGTGACATGCCATGGTTCACGGTAACTCCAATCGAACTCGCAAAGAAGCGGAGAAACAAGTCAGCGCGAAGCTTATTAAAAACCTGATTTCTTTTGGGAATTACGTAAAAACAACCCGCCTTAAACTTCTCTTATAGTTTATTCTAGTGGATGAGCCGTACTTCCCATGAGTCCATAGTGTCCATTTTTTAATTCATGAAAAACAAGTTTTGTAACACCCCTAAAAATACAACAACGCAGCGGAATACCACTTGGGGTGCTACTTCATAATACACAGCGCTAGATGCAAGAGAACGACCTCTAAATGGTGGGTTTTTGTTTGTAAATAGCAATCGTCGTTGATTTTCTGAAATCCCAAAAATAAATAGTGTGGTCCATACTCTGCATCACCATGAAAAAAACTTGAATGTAACGACTCCATTCAATCAATAATCCAAGCATAACCTATTCTCTGAGAAAACATGCTTGTAAAATGTGTCAAACATTAAAGTGGTGAGTTCATAGGTTTCTGTAAGTGATAATCGTTAGTTCCAAATAAATGTATCGGCCCATGTATCATTATAGTTGATCGATATAAAAACGTTTAGTGACTACTGTCTCCCCAAGTTCATAAAATATTGTGTGTCCATTTAAATCCTTAACGTCATTTCTCAAGAATTTACGCATGATTTTTTAGAATCGAATTAGCTGTAAAATATGCAAGACCTTTCCTATCCCAAATAGTCCAAAATGTACGTATCAAAGTTGGATCACAAATATCCAAATTATGTATTGCCACTTTATTCACAGTGTGTATAAAACCATGATTACCATTACTCTAAGTTCATGAACTGTGAGTAGATTTGTATTGTATGCCACTTTATTCAAGGCACAGTAAGAGTGTACCCATCGTAGGTGTTCCCTCCAAGAACACCCGGGCAATGATAAAAGAATATGTTCCCCCGTTACCGGTGTCCCCTCCAAGGACACCCGGGCAATAATAAAAGAATATGTTTCCCCCGTTACCGGCGTCCCCTCCAAGGACACCCGGGCAATAATATGTATATGTGATTGTTGGCCCCCGCAGGCGCCAATCCAATCGTAATCCGACATGATATAACGTTCGTTCCCGGTGATAGCTAGTCACCCGAACGGGGATTGTCAATCCCAAATAGATCTATCTTATAACATTCGCGCTCACCCTCCAAGTGATTACTAGTTCATCAACCATAGTAATCCGTAATCATAAAAGTATAGTATGCGTTTACGTTCAAAAAGTAAACCAAGTATTGTATCTCCTTGCGAGATATATAAATGAGTATATAAACCAAACAGGTAATTAACCATGTAAATGCGTTTGTAAACATGTATGCAGACGGGTTGAAAATGAGCACGTAACGAGTTTAAATCAAACACGTAATTGAATTTGTAACAAGCATGTTCTCACCCCAAAATATATGTAAAACATGTAAAACGTGGGGCTATGAACTCACCTTGATGTTGCAGAACGATTGACAGATAGGCATCTAATATGCACAATACGAACGGAAGACGAAGCGGCTCGATCAAGAAGTTGCAGCTACTCTTAACGGCTAAGTCCCACTAGCCTAGGATAATGAATTTAGTTACCCAATGGATGATTACATCAACGAGTTACGTTGAATAAAGATTCAGATTTAATGTTGTAATGGTTTGGTGGTTGGTTAAATAAATAAATTGAAAATATACGCAAAGTGTGTAATATATTCTTTATATATTACTTATGAAAATAAACCCTTATATAATTCATACCGTGAATTATATAACAAAGACAGCAATCCAAAGATTTCTGAAAAGTATATAATACCTTGCAGGTATTATATCATAAGTGTGGGTAAATAATTTAAACCAGTGAGTTTGACCCTACTAAAAAGACTTTGAATAAAAGTATACCCATGTCTTAATGTTATGAATCAACAAACCATGTTTGTAAAGTTTATAACCATTATAAAATATAAAATAATATTTTATAAATTTAGTCTTTGTTTCGCTTCGAGGGTCGTGTCTAAAGTTCGTCTTATGGTAAATTGTATAGTTTCGTTCGTTTTTCTGGTTATGTATAATACAATTTATTATATAATTTAGTCCTTTTTATCGGTTTCTGAAATAATATAAACTCTAGTAAAACATTACTAGTATAAAACTTCTATAAGTTTCGTCATGACATTTCCATTTATAAATCGTTTTCCATATTTATAAAGTCTAACGTTTTTCCCACTTAATCAATGAAATCAATATTGCAAACCCCACAAGTGTTTTAATATATAACATTACTATTTATATAACTGAACATAATAATAGGAGATTATTACATTTATGTAACCATTTTTAACCACCAATATATATATCCTGTTTCATGTTTATTTAAACTTAAGTTGTATTTACCGTATCCCGCCGTTTATCATGAACCAAAGTACGCCTTTATATTGTTTCGCTAACCAAAGAACACACTACTTGTGTGTTTCCTATCCAAAACCAAAACATACCCCTTGTGGCCCGCTGTCACAAACGCGCCCCTTTTGTCATATTTCTGACAGCCAACGCACCCCGCTTGTGGGTGGGTGATAAAGCCACGCTCCTTGTGCGTGGTTTCATTAAACAAACGCACCCCCTTTGATGGAAGCACAAGCCAAACGCACCCTAACAGATTTGCTACTAAACCAAACGCCCTTACTGCTGTTAACAGTCCATCCAAACACATCCAAATTCGATATTAATATCAAACAAACGCACCCTCAGTGCGGCTGCCATAAACCAAACAGCCCCTTCGGCTGTTTTATTAGAACCAAACACACGTAGTGTGTCCCACTGCCAAACACACCCTTATGATTTGATATCACACAAGCAACGTACCCTAATTGTTGCGGAAACAACCACCCCTGCTGTTAATAAAACAAACGCACCGGGTAGAGTAGTAGGGGGGGGGGGGTGGGGGTGGGGGGCCCCCGGGGGGGGGGGGGGGGGCGGGGGGGGGTGGGGGGGGGGGGCGGGGGGATGGTGGTTTGACCCGACACCCCACGCACCCTTATGGGTCGTGGTGGCTTCAACCCAGACCAAACGCACCCTCGGTGTGAACCTGCCAGAACCAAACGGACCCTAGCCTTGTAATACAACCAACGAACACCCCTTTCTTGTGCTAACCCAAAACCGGACGCACCCTTGGGTGGTGGTTCACGACCAACCGGACGCACCCAAAAGATTATAAGACCCAACACGATGCACCCTTGGCTGTTTTTATACAAACCAAACGCTCCCTTGCTGCTGCCAAATAAACCACGCATCCTTTGGTGTTTATAGAAAACCCAGTGCACCTCTTGGTGGTGTTATAACGAAACGGTACGCACCTTTAGGGGTGCTTGTACAGCGAGGTGACGACGTGGTTGAGATGGCCACGATGGTGGTTATGCTGTCGAGGTGATGACGGCTGTGGTGTTATAGCTGTCGTGGTGAGTGAGTGGTGGGGAGTATGCGTGGCGGCGCGTGGTGTTAGGGATCGAATAGATCGGGTAGCGAAGATCCTTTTTGGACGTGGCCGGAATATCCAGCCGGAAAAACTTTTTTTTTTACGGCGGCGGCGCATGGATGGCCGGCGGGCGGTGGCCGGATCTTGAGGGAGAGAGAGGAGGGAGGTGATGTGGGTATAAGTATTTGTGTGTGTGTGTTATTAGTGAGATGAAATGAAATGAAATATATATAAGTTATATATATATATATATATATATATATATATATATATATATATATATAATATATATATATATATATATATGACTATATTATATTATAAACCTTTATATCAAAAGTGGCAAGTTAACATAGTTTAGGGTCTAAAGTGTAACTTCTTTATTATAGTTTTGGTAAAAACGGTTCGGGACTCGTTTGAACGACTTAACGGACGATTCAACTCTCGAAACTGCGTCCATTTTTCTTCAAACTTTTTCTGATAAAAATGTAGTAATTCGTTTGATAATATTTCATAATTATTTATAACATTTAATAATATATCTGTTATCATTTATTGAACCGGTTCGCTTAGATTCGAATAAAAATGGATTTCAACTCGAATATTCGCGTTTTCAAAAACGCTTTTAATTAAAATGCTAAGTATTTTATTAAATATTTTATTTAATAAAACGTGATAATTAAATATAATTTAATTATTTTCCCGCTTCTAAATCTTGCGAGGGCATTTCAGTCACCTCTGACTTGTTTTCGGGGTCTCGAGTTCAAACTGAAAGTTGTCAGGAATATCGTTCCACATCAATTTGCTTTAGAGTCCGAGTCGTGAAAACGTGATTTAGATGGTCGTTCTTATAAGTCAAGCCAGACCCTAAAAGTCAAAGGGTAAAATCGTCATTCGAAATTTCGAAAATTCTCGGATGTTAAGTTTACCTACCCTTAAGGAGTATCGGTTCCCGGAGATTTTAATTGGTGTTATGATTGTGTGACCAAGGAAAGACTTAAGGTTAACTAAACTCGTCCTAAACAAGACGCTGAAAATTTTATTCAGCAAAATTTAGTTTTTCGACACTTCTTAATATCTGTAAATTTTGGCTAGGTTTGACCAGGATATCCAATCCATTAGAATAGGTATCTTAGGGAAACATCGTTTCAAGGTTTATAATTGGTATAAATGCTTTATGAAAAAAAAATCTCTTAATAGTGAAATCATCAAAAAGAAAGTGTAGTCACGTGAGTGTGTCTGTATAAAGTTTTAAATGTTCCATGACGGAGTCTCTTTTCTACTATCTGTAATGTTCGATGATTCACATTAACGTGACCTATGTATGTAAGTACCCAACTTACTTGGCAGTACTAGGATGTATCGCGACCTAAGTCTTCCTACTAGTGGCCCGAAATGAATAGTCCAACTATCTGTTTTGTCGATAGGTGTTTATCTCGTTTAAGGGGAGTTGCATTACCTATTGGATAAAGTTGTATCAGTCGGGACCGCTCCAGGACCCAACAGCAGCGACCATAACGTCAATACTATTACAAATGGTGATGGGATGCCGAGAATTAGGACATTTCGAGAAACAATATTCCCATAATAAAGTTTAATAAATGGGAGGAGCTCGCGGAAGAGCTTATGCGATAGACGGCGGATCATGGTACTCAGTCGCTAGTTTGAGGACGAATCAACTCCATTAACGTAACAAGTCTGTTAGTTCCACGAACAGTTTACAATCGCAAGGATTTGCAATCGCAAAAGTAACAACTTAAGAATGAGATAAGGTAGCTCCAAGTGAGGCCTTAAGATTTTGCTGAGTAGTAAGACACGATTGTGTCTCTAGACCCTTTTAACGGATTCTGATGATTATCGATTTCAGGTTCATACTCGTGTCATATCGGATACCATTAAGCCCACTCATTTATAATTTCTTATTTACATAAAGAAGCGTCCAAATTTATGTAAGTAAGAAATGATAAACTTATGGTTCGGTGATTTATAATTTATTTATTTAACTGAAGAGGCGTCCCAATCCTTTCAAATAAATAAATTATAAATCATCCTACTTAATAATTCTCGGTGCAATACGCGTACTCTCATAACCTTCAAGGTGGTTGACATGATGATGCATGTGTTCTACCGAGTATGGGACGAGTGTTCCAAACTCGTTTCAGAGGCGGGGAGTAAAACCACCCAAAAATATCGACCTAGAGTTCAAGATAGGTAATGAGTACCTTGGTTAGAGTAAACCAGGTAAAAGTCTCAATGAACCAGTCAACATAGCAATTATCATATAAATCCTCCTATTACAAGTCCCGCCCATACAAGACTTGTAATACTTAGATTCACACATAATCCCATTAAAACAAAAATTTATGACGGTCTCCACGTAATACAGACCATTGCGCAACTCACAATGTCTGACGAGTAGAATGAGACCATTGTGCAATCCATAATGTCTTAAAAATATTCTGGTATTTATATAATAACTCTTACATAAATAAGCGTACGATATACGCGAAGGGAATGCAAGCATATATATATATATATATTATATATATGTATGTCACGTAAGCACTTAATGCAGCAC
>BQNB010153629.1:0-15619 GCA_026074375.1 Tanacetum coccineum
ATTTGGCATTTTAAGTCCGTTTTTGGTTATTTTAGCTCATTTTTAAAGGTAAAAGGTATGTGTATTTAAGCACATACCATCTATGAATTTGAGACAAGACATATGCGAGATGTGAGGACCAAGGTTTGTATGTGAGGGGATTTATTGTGAAGTGATGGATTGTTAGTCTATCAAATGTAAGGAATGTGTTTGATAATGAGACACATTTCATTATGAAATTTACTTGACTCTTGAAAACATAAGCAACGATTCTTACGAGTGTTGGGATATGAGGATGACCCATTGATCTATAGAGAGATATAGGGTATAGGTTTGGGTGTGGAGTAGACGTCAACTCGTAGCAGAGGAGAGGAAGTGTTTGGTTTTGGATTTAGAAAAGAATGAACGGTATTACAAACTTGCTGTCGGCGGTCCCAGATATATCTAGGGGCCGTCAGAATAGGTTTGGGGGCTGCTGGAGAGTAAAGGATTTGATGAATTTTGTGAGAGGCGTGACATTTTAATTTGCATTTCTCTAATTAAAAATACTTAAAGTACTTCGAATGAAGTAGTTAAGTTGTCACGACGCATGGAATAGAAAATAGACTAGAATCGAGACTAGTAGAAAAGAAGAGAAGGATTTATGGAATGTGTTCCATCATTCCTAGACCTAGACGAAGACAACTTGACTATTCGCGGTGAGGGGTAAAGAAAGAATGTCGGCGATGTTATATTCAGATGTAACCTTTTCGAACGGAGATGTTTCCTTTTGGACATTGTCCCGAAGGAAATGGTGACGTATCTTCGGTGTGTTTCGTATGCGAAAATAATAATAATAATAATAATAATAATAATAATAATAATAAAGAAAACAAACAAAGAGGAAGGTGACGAGCTTGACAATGTCAAGACGAATGGTGGTTAATGTACGATAAAGTACACTCACAAAGTTATGTAGCTCTTCTCGAGCATTGCGAGAACAATCACACGACGAGGTATACGGTTGTCTTAAAGGTGGTAGCAGAAATAGTGGAGGAAAGAGATTAGCCATCTCTATGGTTGAAGAGGCATGGTTGAGTGAGAAGGAAGAGGTGCGATCGAAAGACAAAGAGTGTTTTCGTCGAAGAGAGATAATGTTTTCGTCGAATAAAAAAAAATTCATTGGAGAGAAAGGATGTTTTCATTGAAGAGAATGAATGTTTCGTCGAAGAGAAATAATGTTTTCGTCGAAGAGAAAAGAATGTTTTCGTCGAAGAGAAAGAATATTTTCGTCGAAGAGAAAAGGAGAGTGTTTTAACTTAAGTAGTTACAAGGCTTGAATATGGATTTTCGGATATGAATTTTAACGATTGCGATCACAAGTTAAAGATACTTGAATATTTCAGATGAAATATTTAAGTTGTCAAACCTACTCGGATGAGTGTTAGATTTGTATCTAACTTTTCCTTGACAAAAGAGTGGATTATTTGGAAGAAAGCAAGATGATGATAAAAGGAGTGTGTGAATGAAGACTCTAGGAGATTTAAGACCATTTTATGACTCTTTTGACTTTTTAGAGTTGTGACACGAACACGAAGAGGTAAAATATTCTAGTGTGAGAATATATATATATATATATATATATATATATATATATATATATATATATATATATATATATATAGATAATAAGATATACTATGATATATGCATGATATGGTTATCTAGGCATGCATCAACATCAATCATATTCACAATAATCAACAAGATTAATGTGTAAGACTATATGACATTTAAATATTAATTGTCATACATTAAACTAACATAGTGTAGGTGCACAATTAACACGTAAGTCATGTAAAATGACGCATACAAAACGTGATAATTTTAAATGCAATCATCATGTAAAACATGTTAGCATTTAGCACTTAGGAGCATGTGTTATTTAGATAATCTAAAAGATATTTTATCTAAATTGCTAGAAAAAGGCAAACGCTTTTACAATAAACATGCATTCAATAGCTAAGCAAATAAACGTTGAGCATTAAGATAAACATGAAAGCATATAATTGCATTACGTGGGAGCACGTTATCATCTTAAAACTTCAATGCACATATGTGAAATGCATGTAGTCTAGATTGACCAAGGAGAAATCTAATTTCTAGTTGCTTAGTGTGAACTCCTAATGAAATACAAAGTCTATCGATGTAGACTATCATTAGGCATATTTAAGAAGAGCCATTTAATCAAATTAGAGAATGAATATGAGACTATCACTAGTGGTGCTCAATTTAGGCTAAACACGACCATTTTTACGGGTTATACCACGAACCCAACTTCACTCTTGGAAGCAATTCAACCGTTAGGTCAAATTGAATTTCTAGTGCAATAGATTCTCCAGTAGTCATTCTCATGTTAGACAAAATAAAATTCCTATATTTGCCTAATGAAGTGTAGCAAAGATAAAATTTGTATTATCTTTTCATAGAGGGCCTAACATGACTCAACTAACATGCTTTAATTCCGGTTCGCATAATCCTAATCAAGATATGTGGAATTCTAAGGTTAAATGAGAGAGCAAGCAAGTTATTGTAGGTATAAGAGAGAATGAGTCATTAAGAACCTAGGAGTATGCTTAAGAGTGACAATGTGTAATGCTCTATGATGAGAGTGTTCAAAGAATGCACCTTTGCATGTCTTTTATGAAAGAAATCCAATTAAGGTTATTTACCTTAATAGATCTTGTGAAAGTTTCTTTGTATAGATAATGATGATTTACTAAAGGTTAGTTACATGTATATTAGACTTTTAAGCAAGTGATTCACAAGAGGAAGATGTTTAAATCTAATGCCTTAGGGCGGATTTACCAAAACCAAAGATAACTCTAAGACGAAGGATCCATCGATCCGTGGAGATGCCAAATTTAGACAAGGATCATTTTCTTATTATTTGGGAGATGGTGTTGACATTAGGTTATTAGGAGAAGCTTATATAAGTTATAAGAGTTCTCAATTTGAGTTTTTGGAAATGACATCCAAGTCTTGCTCATCAAGTTGGAGTACTTATGAGTTTCCCGATGGAAATTTATAAGTCGTCAATCCTACTCAGAGTGTGTTAAGTTTAGCATGTATAATTTGACCATAGCTAATAACACAAACATTTGAACACTTTAGACTCAATGAGACATCTTCATTGCAAGTGTGAGTTGCAACCAAGGATGGTTAAACATGTAGACTCGGAAAATATCTATGGTCATTTGATTGATATTTTCGTGATCTAGATAAATCCTAATCTCAATTTCATGTTCACATTCCAAATTTTGTAATTAGATTGAATGATGAGATTGATTATCATTTGAATAATAATCATCTTTATATTCGAAATCCTCTTACCATCACTTATTGAAAGAAAGCACGATAATGGTTTGTGGAATATGTTTAATTTTTCCTAGTCCTAACCTTAGATGGTTAAAGGGTTCTCATTTGGTGAAGAAGAAATAGTATGCTTATTTGGTAAAGTAAGAGAAAGTTTTGATAAGAAGAGAGTTTTAGTTTTGAGTTGTGCTTTTGAATTGTTTGAGCAAAGTTATATATGTTGTGCATTTGCTCATGTTTGGCTTTTCGGAGATGAAGACTTTACCAATTGCATTGCAAGGTAAATTACTTAAATATTTTAGATAAAACATTCAAGTCGTCAATCCTACTTCATTGTGTATTTTATGCATATATATGCCAAATATTTGGAACACAACTATTGGACAAGTAGACTCAATATGACATCATTTACACAAGTGTGAGTTATGATCCGATGCATATTCTTATCGTCTTAGAAAAGGATGCCGTTATTTTCATATCAATCGAGTGTGATTGAGTATGTAGGTTTAAGATAATATCTCTCGTTATATTTTGATATAGTCTTAAAGCTAGACAAATAAGAATCCGATTTCTTGTCCATACACGAAAACTTGTCAATTAGATTCGATAATAACATCAATCATAGTTTGAATAATGAGTTGATATATATTTGAAATCTTTCTTGACCTCAAGAACACTCTTTTAAAAAGAAGCACAGATAAGATTTTTCTTGTGTGTTCACTAATCCTAAGACTAGTTGTATAGTGAGGTTGATGAATAATGACAAGTTAATTTTTTACTTCAAGATTGTCATATATTTTGCGTGTGCGAAAAACTATTTGTTGTTATGTATAGTATGCATAGTTTTTGACATTTTATTAGTATATGAATAAATTTTTTTAACCATTTTAATACAACACACATCTTTTGTAAAACACTATATGTTTATAAAAAGAACATAATTATGTGTGTGTGTGTTATAACAATGCAAGCACAAGCAAAGTTTATATATACATTTTCTTTTACTTAATTACCAATGTATTAATACACTCTTTTATTTTGTTTAACCAACCCAAGGTCAAACACCGCAAGATGATAAAAATATTTAGAAATCTTGTTGTAAGAGAGTTGATTTGTTGGAAATATTTTAGTGACGGGTTTAAATATATGATCTTATGACATTATTTTTCCACACCCTTGACAAACTATTGAGTTCTCATTTCTAAATGGGTTACTACACTCAAAATGATCTACGAGATGTTTACGTAACACTTGTAGATATAGCGATCTATGCCTATACGCAATGCATAAAGAATTTTGCAACTTAACGCAAGAAATCCAGTGTAATTCCTATTAGGCATAATCCGATAAAAACTAGCAACATACAAATAACATACATGGCACATGTCTTTAGATATATAATTAGCTCAATTACAAATAGTAATGATTACTTGTTAATATCTATTAACCAAGTTAAAACATAAGTAAACACACATAATCATCTAGCATACACATAAAGATATTCGTCGTTGTTTTGTGTATTAGATATAACGATGTATACTTAGCTTGATTTGATTTGAAAATAAAATAGTTCCTCCCCATTTCAAAAATTAATTAAGATCAACACTTTGAAAGGACAAATACACTATTTTTCAAAGATATATCAATTAGAAATGCTCGACTCAAAGGAAAATGTAAAATACAAGTTTTACGTTATAACGGAACTCAAAGTTTTGACCACTATGTGGTATTTTGGATTTCTGACTTATTTAAGTTTAGAATGAAGACTTGGAAGTATTTTTAACAAAGTTGAATCATTTCTATTGCGAAATGCTGGTGGCACGGACTTCTACAGAACTTACCGGTTATTTTTATATGGATTTTTCAAAAAAAGTTTTGTTCAAAATAATTCGTTGTAAAACGACAGGCGGCCCCCTTAATGGTGACAGCCCCCAGATATATTAGGGGGCCGCCCAGAGATTTATGGGACCGCCACTAGTGACCCAAAAATACTTTTTTCATATAAAATCACTTGGTAACTTAATGTAGGGACGTAGAACTTCAGGGAGTTGTTCCAGCATATAAAACACATGTTTTAGACATCATTTTTACTCATAGGGCTTACAAAGACGTATCTTAACACTTCCAAGATTTTTGAGAATATTTTCATTCAAGATTGTATACGAGGTTTTATTTAACAACAAAATAGTACGAATCAAGAATCAAAACACTTTTCATATTGAATCCCCCTTAGGGTAATTTGATTAACAGGATCGTTTTAACCACCCTCTATTTTAAAAAAAAAAACTATTAGTTTGAAAAATAGAGACGTGGCTCTGATACCAATTATGGAAACCGTAGAGGGGGGTGAATACGTTTCCATTTAAAAACTTTAAATCTTTTGTATCAAATCACCAATCAAGTTAGACGTAATATGAGAAGTGTCGATAATAGGTTTTACAACAACTAGCACATATCTTAACAATACAAACTCAACCACAATATTAACTACAAAGTAGTCTACAATCTTAACTAACAAACTATACACAACATTCAACACAATCCATAAGCACAATGCTAAGTATAAAAGTTAAGTTGTAAATGTAAAGAAATAAAGTAAAGAGAAAGGTAAAAGAAAATGCAAACCGAGATAGTGATTTATAGTGGTTCGGTCATGAAGCTTCTCTTCGCCCTACTCTACTCCCTGAGTATCCAACTCGAGAGTTACTTCATTAATCAACAAGCTCTCTTTCGGCGGAGAGAAAACCTTATACTATGCTTACATCTTATTTTCTAACACTAGCTAGATTCGAGTTCTTGGGTACACCAAAACCCGTTATGTTTTTATGCCACTACAATATCGAACTTGTGTTTTATGGCCTAAACACATAAAACGCATCACTACATTATTTTTCGACACCATGCTAGATGTAGAGTCTTAATCTTATGCTAGAAAACCATCTACCACTTCACCAATGTATTTTAAGGTCTAAAATACTAACCAACCCACAATCAACCCATCCAAATATATACATCATTTGGATCTACACACTACTAAAGATTGGAAGACATGGACTCGATCTATATGTAACAAATGTTACAAATGAACTAACTAGACTACATAACTTCGGATCTTAAAGATGACCGAAGTTCTTCTCTTGCAAACTTTGAGGAAAGGGGGAAAGGATAGAAGATTTCGATCAAATTTAAACCTAGATTAACCAAGTTCGAATGATCAAAGATTTAGAGAGGATTTAGGGAGATCTAGAGAGAGAAAGAACTGAAAGGATAATCGTTCAAAAGGGTTATGAAAATTGTTGGAGGTGACCTATTTATTTATTAGGAGCTGAAAAATAGCCTGTCAGGAAACGGCGGTCATATATTAGGGGGCCGCCGGACAATTAAGGGGGCCGCCGGCTTATTTAAGGGACCGCCCCGACAGACGCTCCTGTTTTTGTCTTTTTGTGGTGACAAACTTGTCTGGTAAAAGGTTGACATGTTTTGGGGGGAAAAGAATCAGATTTTGAATTTTGAATTTATTACCACATAAAACATTTTATAATTCAAAAATAATTTGTCTAATTAAGTTTTGAAAGAATTATTTTGTTACATTTATAAAAATGTAAAGTTTAAGACAAAAACTTATTTTTTGATCATCCTACTAGTTTAATGCTTGTTTGTGCATACCTTATGTGATTTACGTCGGGTGTAAACCAATGTCCGTCTTGATGCAAACTTGAGACGTCGAGAGATGTTGATGCATGGATTCATTGATGATTTGTGATTACGAGTTGCGCACTTTACGTTACGTATTACAAGTCACGTGTTTGTCATCACCAAAACATAAAAAGATCGTATAGATTAAATATCATAATATTTGCACTAACATCTCTAAACCAGGTGCATTAAATAAACATTGTTGTATTTTGAGTTCAGGTTAAAAATGCAATTCCCTCACGAACCCGAGCCTGAAACATTCTTTTTGTCACAACTGCAGGTGCTGCACTTTTTAATGGAGTTGGAACACTGTTGGGAGGTATTTTTGGGCAACAACTTGGTAGCAGGAAAATGATGAATAAAGGTGTTGGAATATGAACAAATATAAATTATATATGTCCAGAAATTATTCGAGCCTAAGGGGACGCACACGTTAATATGTAGAACAATGTATTTAATATATTAATGTAATATATTAATTAGTGTTTTAACAAACGATCGTTAAAAGTTTAACAAGAATAAATATTAGTCGTTAATAGTTAAAGGACTAATATGCAAAATCAGGAAAAGGAAAAGATTTGGTTTGTCCCCTCTTTCCTAACCGGCCGAATATCTCCTTCCATATGGAAGGAGATTGCTTTCTTTCTCACCAAGATTGAAAGGGCTATAAAAGGAGGTCTTAGGGTGTTTTGTAAAGATGTACTTGAAACCAAAAACCCTAAACCTCTCCCTTGTCTCTCTTGGTGTTTGACCGGCCCCAAACCCACAAAAAGGTTTCAGTTTTTCCTCCTCTTTGGCGTGCAATCAAACAAACAACCCTTTAGGGTTTTTGTTTTGTGATTTAATCTCAAGAGGTGCTTCGTATGTTGATTGATTCAAAGACGAAGAGATCGTTTGGTTAAACACTATTAGTACTAGCATACACATTGTTTGCTAAGAACGTATTGTGTGTGGAAGCTTAGAGAGATCTTGTTTTAGATCTTGGTGGTTTGTGTGGTATTATACACACGCGTATATTGAAGACGGTGTTATGTTTATTGCTATAAGCAGTCTAACGTTCCTTTCTAAAGGTATATATCTTCAATCCCTTGTTAATTATAAGTTTTATACGTGTTTGATCTTTCCGTTGCGTACTCGTGATATGTTTAACTGTTAATTAGATCTAAAATTCCAACAGTGGCATCACGAGCCATCGTATATGAATTTGTAATTGCAAAAATAAAATTGGACAATCAAATTAGGGTTCTTGATTAATTTTTAAAGCCCTTTGGGCGTTTTATGCATCAAGATCCAATTCTTTATTGGTTATAAAATTAATTAGACGAATTCTAGGTTGTATGCAATTTTATGAATAAAACTTGATGTGTTTAAATTGTTAATTGATCCGGTTTTATGTTGTAAGTAATTGTTAATTCGGTATCCATGGTAAATACATGCAATTTATCATGGAGTGATATATGATATTAATTATGTTAACTGTTAAAATTATTATGCAAATATGATGATCAAGACTTAAACATAGAACACTAAATTTATGTGGTTATCGATCCACGACTTTAAAAGCTAGGGAAGACCTTGGCATGTCTTAATGGGACCTAAAAGTTAATTTATGTGCTATGTGGTATGTATTTGTATAAAACGAAATCAATTATATCGATGGATTGGTCAGTTTTTATGGGACGTAAGGTGCGTTTATGGATTACATACAGTTTTAATTATGAGATATTTAATGATTCCTTATGAATATTTGCATGACTTAATTGTTAAGTGTTATTATTTGAATAAATTGTTATGTGAATTAGTTTTATGTTTATATTGTTTTATTTTAAGTATTAGACTTATGAGAAAATAAAAGGGTTTTTCGAAAATAAACATAAACATGACTAATTATTATGAAATCAGATTTATTATGAACTATTTATAGTTCATATTGTGTTTCTAAATTAATGTTTTATTTTGAATGGTTAATAAACTGGTCGTATGGGACTCATGGGAAGTTGTGCTCAATCCCATAGAACAAACTTTTAAGAGAAGTTTAAAGTGGAGTGGTAACATTCCTAATGAATTCAGGGTTTTAATTGCTTCGCGCGAACTGATTTCTATGCTTCTTTGTGCGTTCGATTTGGAGTTACCTGAAACATGACATGTTCATACCTTGTCAATTAAAAAAAAAAATATAATTCTTTATATTTGGAAACACGTTGAATCGTCAATTTTAAAAAGGTAACACTATTTATACACTAGATGTATTGAAAATATGTGATACCGTAATAAATAACTTAATTGAGTAAAGTTTTATTAAATTCTATGATACGAAGATGTATGCATGCTTCTTCGTACATATTTGTCACGACAAATATTATACCCTTTTTAAACAAGTTACTGCCATCCAATTCGTAAAAACACTTGTAGATGCTTTTTACTATGCGTGAGACATTGTACACTTTTTCGTGAGACGTTAGTGTTACGCAATCACAGTTTTTGATTGGACGACTTAATCGGTTTATTGGTGAGACTTTAAATTGAGGCAAATATGGGATAAAACATGCTTACTATAATATTATTGTAATAAAGTAATATGTTTCTAGGAATTGCACCGGTGGCAATTATAGGTCCAGTCAATTACATTTTGACGTACACCATCACTAGCTGATCAACTGATGTGGTGGTGGTGCGTCAGTAGGATCTTGCCATGTAAGGAAAATTAATTTGCTTATCTTGATTAAACATGGGTAGTTAATTTTCTTCAAGGAGTATTATCGAAAATACTAATTCTTGAACTTTACTATGTTTTGTAAATGGCACTACCTGTCTAAAACATAAACCATTCGGCTTTCAGGTCGATGTTTGAAATTTCTGGAAATAATTTCAATGACTGGTTTCGTCAACTTAAGATGGTCTTGAGAGTTGAAAGGAAATTGTTTGTCATTGAACAGCCTATTTCTCTTGCTTCACCTACCGATTCTGAGTACTTGCGCAGTGGAATGCGGTATATGATTCATAATAAGGTGGCTTGTCTTATGCTCGGAAGTATGACTCCTGAACTTTAAAAGACAATTCGAAAATTCCTCACGTTATGAAATGCTTCAGGAGCTTAAATCCATGTTTGAGAAACAAGCTGGAGTGGAGTGGTTTGACCTGATCCAAACTTTCCATGCTTGCAAACAGGATAAGGGAAAACCAGTTGGCCCATATGTCATTAGATGAAGAATTATGTGGAACTGGAATGTCTTGGTTATGTGCTCCCACAAGAGCTTAGTGTTGGTTTAATCTTGAATGGCCTCACTACAATAAGCATAACATGGGGAAGACAGTTGGTGAACTACATGCTATGCTCATTGAGTATGAAAAGGGTTTACCTAAAAAGGCTGAAACACCACAAGTAATGATGATTAAAGGTGGTAAAATCCAAGTAATAATATAGAAATCGCATAAAATCTATAGGGTAAGGGTAAAGCTAATGGCAAGGGATAAAGTTAAAAAACTTTTATATCCCTAAGCTCTAAAACAAACCATTTGCTTCTGCTATAGAGCACCCAACTAAGGATGAACACATGCCACCATTGCAAAGAGGTGGGTCATTGTTAGAGGGAATTGTCGCTTACCTTCGCTGATTTTTGATTAAGAAGAAAGAAGCAAGTTGGACGGCCAGTTCTTCAGATGTCTTTATAATAGAATTTTTTCTTTCCCTACTAAAGTCTGGGTGTATGACTACTAGTTGTGGTACTTATATTTGTAACACCAAAAATGGTCTTTGGGAGGTGTAAGAAAGCTGAAACCAAGTAGAAGCTTTGAAGTTTTTGACTTGGTTTGCCTAATCGGCCTTGTTGTTTTCTTCTAGACAATTGTAATTATGCACCTTCTATACTTTGTGGTGTTGTTTCAGTTCCACTGTTTGGTAGATAATGGTTTTGTCTTGCGTGTTTTTACGGATTTTGGAATTTTCAGTTTCTAAGAATTAATGTTCATTATTTTAATTGCTATTCCCAGTTATGGTGTTTATGAAAATTGTTATGCTATATATCTTGTACCAATTGTTTAATTTTTATTTTAATGTTAGCACTAAAAGAGCCAAACATAATTTGGACTCCGCTTATCTATGGCACTACCATCTTGCTCATATAAGTAAGAAACGTATTGAAAAGCTGCAACATGAAGGGATTTTAAAATCAACGGATGATGAGTCATTTGATCAATGCGTATCTTGTTTATCCGGCAAGATGACTAGGAAATCGTTTCCACATCGTCCCAAAAGGACAACTGATCTTTTTGGAATTATACATACTGATGTGTGTGGTCCACTTAGACATGTGTCAAGACAAGGTGCTAGCTACTTCATTACATTCACGGATGATTATAGTCGTTATGGTTATGTTTATCTTCTTAAACATAAACATGAGGTCTTTGAAACATTCAAGTGTATTTAAAATGAAGTGGAAAATTCAACGCTGGAAGACAATCAAGGCTCTTTCGTTCAGATCGAGGTGGAATTACATAAGCCAAGATTTTATAAGATTATCTTAAGCTTGTTAGAATTTATCCAACTGCTTACTCCTCCTTACACACCACAACATAATGGGGTGTCTGAAAGAAGGAATCATACTTTGTTAGACATGGTTCGATCTATGATGAATCTTACAACTCTGCCGTTATCCTTTTGGGATTATGCTCTAGAGTCTGCAACACGCATTCTCAATATGGTTCCAACCAAGAAGGTTGATAAGACTCCATATGAATTATGGTATGGAAAGTTCATCTGTCTTACTTAAAAGGGGGTTTTGGGGATGTGAGGCGTTGTGAATGGGATTACGCCTGACAATACTCCAGCAAAGATCTGTTAAAGTGTGGTCTTTATAGGATACCCAAAGGAAATAATAGGTTACTATTTCTACTTTCCACCTGAAAATAAAATAGTTGTTGCAAGGTATGCTGAGTTCTTTAAGAAAAAACTCATAACTCAAGAAGTCAGTGGGATGGCCATGGATCTTAAAGAAATTCAAGATAAAGATACATCTATCACTTCTGGGAAATATCTTGCAACATTTTCCTATGGGGTTGAAGGTTTTGAACCACTCAGAGGAAGATTTCAGATTCGTAGGTCTGAAAGGACACGTCGAGCTCCAGATCGTTTATGTCTAAATGTAGAAGTAGAGTAGCATAGTCTAGGGGATCTTAATGAACCCACTAGCTATAAAGCTGCGATGTTAGATTCAAAATCTAATAAGTGGATCGATGCTATGAATGCGGAAATACAATCCATGATGGACAATATGGTATGGGTCCTGGTCGATCTTCCTCCTGGCTGTAAGACTGTTGGGAGTAAGTGGATTTTTAAGAAAAAGACTGACATGGATGGTATTGTACACACCTATAAAGCTCGTCTTGTAGCAAAGGGTTATACTCAACTCTATAGGGTTGATTATGAAGAAACGTTCTCACCCGTCACTGACATTAGAGCTATTAGGATTCTCATATCTATAGCGGCATACTATGATTATGAGATATGGCAAATGGATATAAAAACAGCCTTCTTAAATGGTTATCTTGATGAAGACATTTATATGGTGCAACCTGAAGGTTTTGTTGATCCTAATCATCCCAGAAAAGTATGCAAGCTTCAAAGATCCATTTATGGTCTTAAGCAAGCATCAAGAAAAGATTTGATGAGGAAATCAAAAGGTTTGGATTTGCTCAAAATCTTGATGAGCCATGTGTATATCAAAAGGCTAGTGGGAGTAATGTTACATTCCTCATCTTATATGTTGATGACATAATCATCATGGGAAATCACATTCCAAGTTTACAAAGTGTAAAAGATTATCTTGGAAAGTGTTTTGCTATGAAGGATTTGGGGGAAGCAGCATTTATTCTTGGAATCAAAATCTACAGAGATAGGTTAAAGCGATTGATTGGACTTGGTCAAAATGCTTACATGGATAAGATCTTAAAGAGATATAGAATGGATAATTCCAAACATGGTAATATCCCCATGCAAGAAAACTTGACTTAAACAAAACACAAGGTGCTTCAACACCATTAAGAGGTGAGAAGCGTATGCACAAATTTACCTTAGGCTTCGGGGACTGGAGGTTCCACAGTATGTATGCCATATGATGCACTAGGACTGAATGTTGCGTCTCGCGCAAATTTATTACAAGTCGATTTAACAGAATCCCTGGGTGAACCTTCACTGGACTGCTGTGATAATTTCTTTTAAGTATTTAAGAAATACTAAAGATATGTTCTTAGTTTATGGTAGAAATCCAGAAGCTGAACCTCGAGTTGATTGCTATTGCAATGCTGGATTTGAGACTGATATAGATGATATGAAATCTCTGATAGGATACGTTTCGTTTTGAACGGAAGCGTAGTAGACTAGAAAAGCTCCAAGTAAAGTACTACTGAAATGCCTGCTACATAAGCTGAATTACATAGCTTCTTAAGAAGCTACGATGGAAGTTGTTTGGATTAGGAAATTTATTTCAGGGCTTTGGCTATTGTACATTAATAAACGAAACCAATTAAGATGTTTTTGCGACAATTTCTGCGCATTCTTATCGCCAACGGGGGGATATAGAAGGGGTTCAGATGGGGGAGGCCATGACACTACCATAGAAAATACATTCTTAAGTTCACACAAATGACAACTAGCATATCTCTTTTACGAAGGCTTTACCTAAAGGAAGCTTACTCAATCTTGCTTGGAAGCATGGGGGATATTCGTTTAGCTAGATAGTTTCATGTAGATCTGTGTTTTGTATTTGGTTATGGATGTTTGAACAATTATATTTTATGATAATGATACTTGGTATTCTGTTATACATAATATCTTATTGTGTCTATTTTTGCATGTTTTAAAACGTGATTTATTATAGTTATTATTCTAAATTAAATGTTTCGATTAAACAATATAAGAATATTGTTAAATTAAGACAATTCTGAGTGTTTGGTGATATCTACTGAAATCTAAGGATGTGCCCACCAAACTCAATGATATTCTTAAGATGAATTATTGGATTTCCCCTACACAAAGGATATTACTTTTTGGTTAGTCGTCTTAGAGTAAAAATCATTGTAAGTGTATTTATTATTTGAACTAAAAGCCTAGACTGAGATGCAAGTAGGGATTTCTTATGTGGATTTTCCTTTTGATCTAGTCTAAGTTATCCTGGAAAATGGTTAACTTGTAAGGGTATTTCAGAAGTGATTTTGATGCATGATGACTAGGCACTTGTATTTCATATAGAATTTGTTCCTTTTATAGTTAAAGAAGATACCAATGGGCCCTCGTAGAATTAATCATAAATGTCGTGTATGGCAGTACCTGAAACTCATGCCAGTTATGTTACATTGATTTTTGGTAATCTTGTTCGTTACATATTCAGAGAAACAGAATCGTTTAATATTGGAATGACCTTGATCATATACATTTTTATACACGAGTGTCAAAAACAAAGGTGATTGTATATTCATAAATTCATTTTCGTTCGTGTTTTGAGAAATACACTCCGAGATGTTTCTTGGAGCATTGGCGTGTTGCTAGAGCTTACCCAATGTTATTGTATAATTTATACATGTTTCAAGCTGGGTGTGTTAGAATATGAACAATCTAATTATATATGTCTGGAAATTATTCGAGCTAGGGGACGCACACGTTAATATGTAGAACAATGTATTTAATATATTAATGTAATATATTATTTAGTGTTTTTAACCTAACGATCATGAAAAGTTTTAAAAGATAAATATTATTCGTTAATAGTTAAAGGACTAATATGCAAAATCGGGAAAAGGAAAAGATTTGGTTTGTCCCCTCTTTCCTAACCGGCCAAATATCTCCTTCCATATGGAAGGAGATTGCTTTCTTTCTCAAAGTTGAGAGGAGTATATAAGGAGGTCTTAGGGTCCTTAAGAGCTCATAACTAAAATCCCTAAAATCCCTAATCTCTCTTGCTTTTTCTCCTAGTCGACCAAACCAAAACCTTTTTAAGGTTTTCGGTTTTTCTTTTCCCCTTCAGTTCGATCGGCAGCAAACCCACAAAGGGTTTTTCTTTTGGTTGTGGTTCGCCCCTTAAGAACACGAAGGGTTACTTGGTTTAGTTGATAGTCAATCTATGGTGATCGTTTGGTTAAACACTACTAGTACTAGCATACATGTTGTTTGCTAAGAACGTATTGTGTGTGTAAACTTAGAGGGGTTATTCTTTTGATCCTCAGTGGTTTTGCGTGGTGTTATACACACGCGTATATTGAAGATGGTGTAACGTTTATTGTTAAAAGCAGTGTAACGTTTCTTGCTAAAAGGTACATATCTTCAATCCCTTGTTAATTATAAAGTTCTATACGTGTTTGATCTTTCCGCTGCGTACTCGTGATATGTTTAATTGTTAATTAGATTTAAAATCCCAATAGTGGTATCAGAGCCAACGTGTAGAATTTGTAATTACTAGTAAATAAAATTAGACAAATTAGGGTTCTTAATTAATTTTTTAAGCCCTTTGAGCGTTTTATGCATCAAGATTCGATCTTTAGGCATCAAGATTCAATCTTTATTGGTTATAAAATTAATTAGATGAATTCTAGGGTGTAT